>NW_018921764.1:407359-454860 GCF_002207925.1 Prunus avium
GGGGGTGTGTGTGTGTCTCAAAAGAAAAAAGATAAAGAAAAGAGAGAAATTGAAAAGGAAGTGTGTGTGTGTGTGTGTATCTCAAAAGAAAAAAGAAAAAGAAAAGAGAGAAATTGAAAAGTATTCCTTGTTTAAAGACATTTGTTGTTTGAAAAGATATGTTTAACTGCAGGGCACGTAAGAAAGACAAACTGAGGTATCGGTATCCTCGTGGAGAATCTTATTTAGATGTTATCCAAAGGTTTGTACTTTGCAATTACAATATACAATCAGTTCTCGCAACAATAACACCTGTTCAGTAGAATTTGACTTCCACCACAAATGCAGGTTAGAGCCTGTAATCATTGAACTCGAACGACAGCGTGCGCCTGTTGTGGTTATATCTCATCAGGTGATTAATACACATGGTACCAATTTGTGCTTGAGTGTTCTTCTTTTCTTCCTTCATGTTGTGGTTGTAATAATATGAGCTTGTTGATTTCTTTGTTCTTGTAGGCTGTTTTGAGAGCATTATACGCGTACTTTGCTGATAGGCCTCTGAAAGAGATTCCACACATTGAGGTAGTTGATGGAAAATTTCTAATTACTCCTGTTTCTTGTATTTCTTGTATTCTATATTCCCTACTTCCCTGAACAATCTGAATCACAGAAGACTTTATGATGGAAATTTACAAGTTCTAAATCCTGGGTTACGCATGGTTATGGTATTCAAGTTACAATTTGATAAGAATTAAAAGTAGGGTAATTTTTAATACAGATTTGTAGCAGTTAACTTTATCATATCTCATGAATGTCCTTTCTGACAGCTAGTTTTTCAAATTTCAGATGCCACTTCATACCATAATAGAGATTCAAATGGGAGTTACAGGTGTCCATGAGAAAAGATACAAACTCATGGACTGAAAATTCTTACATGCAACTTTTGTTTGTAATTTGGAAGTGCTTGAAAATTTCCATTTTCCAAGTTTCTTAAATTGCCCATTGGTTAACATAATGTAGCATTGTCTCAACTGTATCTACAATAATCAGTAATCCAAAATATGTACCTAGCTACCAATCCCCCTATTGATTCTAATGAGGTTAACCTCTATGTAATTCTTATTGTCTTAGCATAAAAATGTAATTCTTTGTTATGTGAATATTCTCTATGCAGGTTGAGAAAATCTCAGTTCTGCTCAATTTTCTGGAGTTTCTATCTCATTTTTAACAAGGTTGATTATTTGGTGTATAGAATGACCTTTTAGAGCTTATACTTAGGTTGAATATATATATATATATATATATATATATATATATATATATATATATTTAATACAAGCGATAGCCTAATTACAAGAGGGAGGAAGTTTCTCACACAAGACTATTAAGGTGTCATGTTGATTTGAACCGAGAACACTAGTTTGCAAGTCAAGGCTCTTTTCATAGACTAGACTCCGTTGGCAATTTGTTATTGTACACTAAAAATAATCGAGTATGTCAATAAATGAGATCAAAATTGAAGAAAATTTGCGGATTCGTCCGGTCTTTGAAAGGGTTAGCAGGAAAAGGTTTTGCTGGGAAATCGGGGGTTGTCTTTGATTGTTGAATAGATCTTGACCTATCAGCTTATTTGACCCCCAAAACTTTGCGTGAGGGGGGTGGGGTCCTGGTCTAAGTGAAGAATCTCATGAAAGAGAGCCAAGTGTGTCACAGAATCGTTTTGCCGCTGAGACTTGACTGGGTCAGGGGAGAAGTCACGAGCCAGAGGCCAGAGTCTATACCTACCGTTTAAAGGTTAAAATCAGCACCAAAAAACATGCATCAAAAAAGGGTAAGAAGAAGCCATTAAAGATCCACCGGTATTTATGGAGCAAACAGAAAAAAGTCTGGCTACTTTCACATGGGATCCCTCATCTAAGAATTGACACCTCAGAGGAAGAATCTTACCACAATTTGGGCCCCCTCCCTTCTCCATAGTTTTCTGCCATGAAGAAAAAGAAAACATAAACACACCCAAAAGAGCATTAAGAAAAGATTATTCTAATGTTTTTGCTTGATCAAACAAATGATTCCATTCTAGTACGTTTCTCAAGACGATTTAATCATCATTTAATCTAATGACATTTAGCTTCTACTTTCTTAGAGAAGCTGTTGAACTCAAATTATGTGAATGACAATTTCTCTTTATGGGCAAGACTCAAAACCTTATTATGAATGTGAGGTAAAAATGTTCCAATGATACTAGTGATTGTGTATTCGTCAATGAATTCCTGTTAATCGTTGATGTATGTGAATTTCAAGTACGTATTTTGACCAATGCATGTTAAGAGATTTATTTTAAAATTTACGCTTATTAATGATTCAAATTGTGTGACGTGATCATATGTGCACGACTAATACTAGCAATAAATGGCTAATATATTATAAAATGAGACAAAGATTGTCATACGTTATACAATGAGACAAAGACTGTCAAAGAGCAAACCTCTTTTGAACACTAATATACAATGAGACGATTTAACCATAATCCCAATTATAATCATCTCACAAGCAAAAGACAAAGGAACATTACAAAAAGACACAAGCAAAAACAAAAACACTGAAAAAAGAAGGTGAAGGAAAATGTGGTTGATTGGATAGATCTCAAGGTTCTCGGGATTCCAGCACCTTCATTAAAGAAATACCACATGAATCCAATACTTCCTCTTCCGCTGCTGCCGTCGCCTTCACGAGTCTACCGTTGCATTATGCATAGAGTCTCCCCATTCCCATTCCCCGGCCATCCCCTTGGATATAGGGATCTTTCCTTTGACTTCCAACCGCTTCCCCCATTATTTTATTCCCATTTGCATTAATCTACTGAAACCCACAGACCCTTTGGCAACCATTACACGCAAATGTAGGAGCACACCAAGCAAATCCCCCCCAAAACCCACAATTTAATCCCATTACAACAACCCCTTTTTCTTCATTTTCACGTCAACTCAATTCTCTCTCTCAGCAGCACATGATCACAGAAAATACTTGACCCAAAAAAAAAAAAGGATCACAGAAATAAATAACAAAAAAATTTAATTTAATTTAAATACTTTGGCTTCTTTATATCTAATTCGTTAAACTTATGTAGCCATATTTATCCATCAAATAATGTGTCTGTACACGTATTCATATCTCATATTTGAATGAATAAATTACTATCACCTTATTGAATTAGTGAGTGTTTTAAACATACTATATTAAGAGAAAGAAATCGAACAAAAGACATCATGTGCATAGATAAATGCTACCAACCATTAAAAGTTAAAACTATTAAGCCCACTACATTGTACTCTTCAACCTTCATTGCTTGCACCTTTTGTTTTTTGGGTATTCTTCATTGGTTTTTTAATTTTTTTTGTTGGGTAATTGGCAGTTTCTTCAGTCTTCATTTATTGACTAGCTCCATTCATATGACCCCATTATATCTATCTAACCTTTTTCAGTTTTCAATTCTCACTCCCATCATCATCATCAGTCCCCTCCACACTTACACGAACTTAGCAAAACACCAATCCCTCGTAATGTTCAGTCCCACAGACACGCAGCAGCAGCAGCAGCAACCCATCAACCCACTCAAACAACTCTTTGCCACCATTTTCTCATACGACGGCAATGTCTTGCTTGCTGCCTTGGTCTCTCTTCTTCTCGTCATTCTCTTTGTCCTCCTCCTCCATGTCTACGCAAAATGGTTCTTAGCCCAAGCTCACCACAGGCGCCGCCGCAGCTCCATGACCGTCACCCGGGTTCTCGGCCCTAACCGGTTCCAGCATTTCCACACCTTCACCTTGGACCCAACGTCAACAAACATCAACAGCCTCTCGGGCTCTGCGTCGTCGAAAGGCCTCGATTTGAAAACAATCTCTGCAATTCCTCTGTTCGTGTACAAAACAGAGGAGGAGAAGGAGGAGGAGAGAAATTATGAAAATGGGTTTTTGGAGATGGAGTGTGTGATTTGTTTGAGCCCGTTTGAGGACAACGACGTGGGGAGGAATTTGCCCAAATGTGGTCACTCTTTTCATGTGGAGTGCATCGATATGTGGCTGGGTTCACACATGAACTGCCCAATTTGCAGAGCTCCGATAGTGACCAGCGCTGATGGGATTGGGATGGGGATTGATACGACGTCGGATCAGTTGGTGGGTGAAGAAGAATCGGTTGTAATTGATGTTTTGGATTCTGGGTATGTTGAAAATGATGATCTTGTTCGTGTTGGGGTGATGAGAACTGATTCTGAACCCACATCTTCATCTTCTTCTTCATCCTCGTCCTCATCGCCATTAACGGTGGGTTGTTCATTGAAGAGAATGCTGAGCAGAAACAGGCCAGAAATCAGCAAGGTTTTCCCAACCACAAATGGGAATGATCACAGCAACCAAATGGATGATTGATTCAAATCAGAGTGAGATTTGGGGTTTGTTTGTAAACCAAATTTGTATAGATTTCTTGCAAGCAAGCAAGCCATACATGGAATCTGTTTTTGTGTGTGTTGTTTATTTTTGGTGCGTCTCAGGGATGCCTTTTATTGACGTGAGTTATTGAGTGACTTGTTCATACTTCTATCTTTCCTGTTGTTTATGATTTTCTGATGCGACTTCTGCTCAAAATTTTGGGTCAGTTTCAGTTTTTGAGATGAAAAGGCAGGAAGATATCAAGTCTCAGATGTGACATTTATAAATAGTGTAGAGTATGGTGGGGGGTTTTAACAAGTATGCCAGTCTGCAGTTTTGTTACACCAAAATGACTAAATAGTCTCCAATCTTCTCATCCCAAAGACTCCATTTTCAGGCACAACACAATGCTGCAAAGTTCAGAAACACACAAAGGTGATTGGAGGAGCCTCATCTTCCTTCATTTGGACATTGTTGCACTAAACTAATTGGTCTTATTGGTTGGCATTCTCTCATCAAGTTTGTAATCTTTGAGAAAACAGTCTTAGCTTAGAGCCAAGTTTGTAATCCCTTGTCAATTCGGCAAAGGGTTATCAATTGGCATATAAAGAAAAAGTAGGCCATACACACTAATATGGAGCCCTTTTGGCAAAACCTCATGTTTGTTTAGTGCGTCTTAAATTAGAAGAAATATCGACATGTTTAGTGTGTGTGAGTTCACGGAAGTTCTTAATCAAACTATCAAACAACAAAAAGCTTAGATTATGAATTCGAGGAATGAATTCGGATAAATTCGAATTAAACTCGAGTGGTTCAACGAAGATGTAATCCAATCTATATATACTTGAATTTGGGGTTTAAGCTCAAGCGTTTTTGTGGAGGATATTGATATGGTAGTTGGGTTGTGACCAGTTGATCAATAATAGAATAGGTAATAGGGGGGTGGGGTGGAAGGAAGAGAGGTGCTGTGGGTGACGTGGGTGAGGACGAGGACAAAGGGTGCTGTCAAGTCAAATCGTCCATGTTTTCTGGTCAATGTTTTGGACCATTGCTTTCGCATATATGTGAAGGACAATGGTCAAGAAGAAGAACGAACTCTTCTCTCATGGTGCCTTTTCTCTTACATTTAATACATATCCTTGCCTGGACTTCCGGTCCTCCTGCATTAAATTTCCCAAAAAAATATTGCCCTTTATTTTGTGGACGAATCATGATCTCTACGCAAAAAAAAAAAAAAACAAAAAAAAAGTGTAATATGTGTGTTATACAAATCATTCATGTGATTATAGGTAAATCTTAAGGTAACCCGTGTGGTAAAAGAATCATACACGTGAGAGTCCGTTATTAATCTTAGTCAAAATCAATATGAATTTCATTCAAAAGTTGTACGAGCGGCATACCATGTATGGACAAAATTTGAGCCTTACTATTAACTTTTGGATGAAATTTGAATGATGAAACCATGATTTTGACCAAGATTGATAAAGGACTCTTAACACATTTGTATAATTCACACTTTTCTTACTGCACAGGTGACTTCGAGACATCCCTATAATCATAAGGAATAGGAAATTCAATGTTAACTTAGAGCAAGTCCAGCAGTGGAGGCTGGGCTCGGTCTGGGGGGTTTGGGTGAAAAAATGATTTCCAGCAGAGCAGGCAGGCCCGGGCAGGAGGTGGATCCTAGCAAACTGGACTGGCCTGAGGGTGAGTTCAGCATGTGTTGTGAGTTCAAGCCCGGGTTTGTTAACGTTAGCGATGACATCAGCAACAAAAATAATTTTAAAAAAATCTAAAAGAAAATATAAAAAAATTCAAATTTTTTAAAAATAAATAAATACTTGATCATATTTTTCACTTCCCACATCAACACTCTATACAAATTTATCTCCTCATATCTTATGTGAATAGTTGTTGCCATGGCAATTGATGGACACACCACAACCTTTTGCAAGGACAGCCACTATTCATGTGAATAGTAGCTGCTCCATTCCCCCCTTGCCATGGCAAAGAATTCACTGCTAGAAGTGCTCTTATGAGAAGGAGCCGCCTGAGAAAGGCATATGGGTTGTAAGAAATATATTTTCCTCGAGAAAAGCAAATGTTCAAAAAACTATTCTTCAGCATAATTGATCGTACGGGAAGTGGATGTTCATCCAACTGCCATATACACATGCATGCTGCAATTAACCTGTAGCAATTTGGAAACGCCAACTTTATCTTTTGTTTCTTTTTTTATTTTTTCTTTCCAATTTGGTGAATAACTTGCATATGCAATTGCCAGGGTTTGTGTCAAAAGACACGTTGACACAATGGGACTTTTTACTCATGGAAGGAAATTAAATATACAGGACCCTCTAAAGTCTAAACCGCAATTTCGGCACCTTATAAATATATAGGACCCTTTAGATTTACTTATTTGGACAAGTGAAAGAAGATTCATACATGTAAAGTTATATAAGCAACAATATAAATTACTGCCTTTAAAAAGTAAAAATAAAAACTATATACGGTACCTTACTAGTTTCATTTCAAGTTGTGCTTCGTGAATTATTTTTTTTTATCCCGTACGGTGTGCTTGTTTTACATTAAATTAGATTGGATAATTCACTAAGGGGGTGTATTCAATTGTGATTTTAATGGATTGTTTTGAAGCTTAAAAGTACATCGGTATTCAATTAGGACTTTGTGATTTTAATAGATTGTTTTGAAGCTTAAAAGTACATCGGTATTCAATTAGGACTTTTAAGTAATCAAAAGAAAAAGTACCGTGGTATTCAAAAACGTACTGATTTTGAGGTATTTCATTAAATGATGTATTGTGTGAGACTTTTGAGTGTGTAATATAAATACAAAATCACATAACAAATCTCATCTTCCTATGCATGATTCTCATATACGCTCTCATACTTTTTTTTCCCACTATTTTTGTATGCTTTCGACTGGACATAAAAAAAAACTTTTCATAAGAGAGACGATAAAGAAACATTAACAAGAAAGACGATATTGCCTTTTCTGGAGCTAATGGGCATTTTCCAATAGCTCTTCTTTCCTTGTAGACAAGCTTATTTGTAGCAAAATTATATTTTCGATACTTTTTTTTTAATATTTTTAGAATCTCCTGCTCATTGTAGACATTTCCTTGCAAGGAGTTGCAGCCCTCCACAACTCTGGTGGTGTGCCCACAAGTTGCTTGATCTAATGCGTCAAAGAGGCTTTTTTTTTTTTTACTTTTTTTTTTAATTTTATGCGTAGCTGCTGCACATACAGCGCACATGGCTAAATATTTTTTCTAATTCCCTGTCCCAAAACGTTTGGGACCAGGACAAAACAAAAAAAGAAAGAAGAAGCCTTACCCACAGTCTAGAAGAAACGTTGATAAGGTGCAAGGTGTTTTTTTCACTCCACAGTTTTGGTTCATGCTTTGACAAAAACTAGGAGTAGTCATCGGGTTGGGCTAGGAGTTTTCAGTATGTTTCGTTATTTGTATTTATGGTGCTATCTGTTTTGCATTAGGTGTTGGTGGTTTTGGATGTAGCTTTTAGCCTCTACTTAAGCTTTTGTATTTCTATTGTTGGTTTCTCAGTTGTGTTGTGTTTCTTTAACGTATTCATTCTGGCCATGTGTGGCTATGTTGGGACATTGTTGATGTCGGTGTACTCTCCCTGGACTAACCTTTGATGGTTATTGTGCCTCCATCTTTGTATTAACCCTAAAAATTGGGTATCTTTATCCTAAAAATTGGGTATATTCCTTCAAGTTATGTATTTAGATGAATGACGATGGGTGATAGAGTTCAAGTTTGTATAGAAATATAAGCAAAATTATGTAATTGCAATTTATTAAAATCATAAGTAAAATTTAAAATCATAAGTAAAATCATGTAATTACAATCTATTAAAATCATGAGTAAAATCATATAATTACAAATCCGGCTGAAATCCATTACATTAAAATCATGCAATTAAAATCTATTAAAATCTCAATTGAATACACCCCCTAAATTCCTAAATACCAAACGCGAACCAGAACCCACAATAATCATCACCAGAATAACTCAACTTTCAAAACTATAAACGATCTCCGTGTAATATTTTGCTTATTTCAATCCTTTTCAATATATATATGCGGTACCAAAAAAAATAGTAAGATAATTAGTAGATGCGGTAAAATTCAAGATTGACGAAATTTTGCATAAAACTTATAGCTATTGTAGTTGTGTGGTTATTCAAATCATCATATACGTACAAAACCTAAGGAGAGTTAATCATAAATTCAATGAAGAGATAGATGTATATATAAATATATCTAGGGAGAGTTGATGACTCGGAGGGATAATCTACAAAGCGGGCAGCTTGACTGAACTCTGAGCCACTTGTCCACGCACTCAGAATGATATGCATGGTGGCACTTTGGTAACACCTTGACCTTCTCTTCTCCTTCAAATACCACAAGACAAATACAGCATTCAATTTCAGTGGCTTCAATGTCACCGGCATTAGGGTTAGCGATGACCACCGACCGATGCAAATAAACTGGCAAGCTTTCAATGGTGGCAGCATCAAGCCCATGAGAGTGTATTGATGATGCAGAATTTGCAGCCATGGAGGTTGTTGTTGTTGAGAGACGACCTACACAAGCCCAATAAGCATGGAAGAAGAAGATGGTTATGGTGAAGATGAGAGAGAAGAATAGGAGGAGTAGAAAGAGGCCTCGGCTGTAGATGTGGAAGTCAGAGTGGTTGAGGTCGGTGAAATGCCACTCAAAGAGTTTTGAGTCTTGGGAGGCCATAAGAAAGAAGTAAAGCTTTTGGATAGGTTCTCTTGGTTTTGAATAAATGGTGGTGATAATTGTGGCGGTGGGGTGCTTTGTATGCGCTTTATTAGTACTCTGTAGGGTATGTTCGGTAGTACTTACGTACAAAGCACTTTCATCAGAAGTCCTTCTATGAAAAATACGTTGGAATTAAAGCGTTTTTGGTTATCTGAAAACGCTTTATCGGTGGAATCCAAGAAAGGGAGATTATATTGATTGCAAGTAAGGGCTCCCATTTTGAGTAGATGCCCATATACACACGTCTAGTGCCTTTAGGCGTTAGGTAGTTGCGAGCATTTGTGTTAGTGCCATTTCTGTGTGCTCTCACTTGAGGCTGTTTCTTCTTCTTTTACTTTGGTGAGTGTCGATTTGAGCTTTGTTTAAAGAGATTGTTGTCTAACCAAAGATGAGAAAGAAGAGCTTTTCTAACAAATATGTGTTTAATTTGGTCATCTACTTCTTATATTGGGCCAACTTCAATGAAACAAAACCAAACTTCCTGGGCCTTTTGTTGGTCCAGAATGTTCTCTTTTTCAAGTAGTCCAAAAAAATAGAGGATTAAAAGTAATCGAATCAAATTGGTCCCGGCGGGGCTCGAACCCGCGACCTTCGGCTCATAAGACCAACGCTCTAACCAACTGAGCTACGGGACCGACTTGCTAACAAGTATCGCTTTAATTTATTAATGTGAAAATCGGATCCAATTAACCAATTAAATGTTTGCTTCTATCTCCCCTATGATACATTTATGGCTTCTAAATATGTAAGCTTATACTACCTTCAATCTCGCCGCGGATCTGAATTGAGTAATGTTTAATAGAATTCAATGACGCCTATTTTCTAAACGCCATTAAAATTACGTCATCAAAAGATATTTCTGTTGTATAGTAATTAGCAGAAATATGCTGAAATGAATTACTTATCCACAGAAGAGTAAGGCTCAAAACTGTTTTATCATTCGAAACGAAAACTTGAAAGGTGATAGTGAAATATATGCAGAAGTTCATAAAGACGCTGTCCATTGAACCACTGACTGAACAAACGTATCAATCTGTATGATCTGCTGCATGCACTTTTACTTTTCGTGTTTATTAGTTGGAGATGACATAGAAGGCAGAAACTGGAAGTAAAGCAAAGTTAAAGAGAGTGGGGCCAACGATGTGTCATGAGCCTAAACCACTAACCAAACCGATTTTGTCCTTAATTACTTTCTAAACCATAACCAACGAAAATATACATGCAAATGTGAATTAAGTTAGTTGGTGATAATTGTATACCTGTCATGTTTCACTTGAGTTCAAAACCCTTCCTCGTCAAACAAATAAAAGAAATTAAAGGCACAAAGTTCTTTGGTACGTCGATCGTTTCACAACTCACACTCCATCTCATATAAGTGGATTGCATCTCTATTAGAAGATTTCGTGATCACCAAATTGTACATGTACGTAACACTACTACTCACAACAAGCTTGCCTAGTCGCCTAATCGATGAACATTTCACACTTCACATTATACAACCCATGATATGATTATTATTATTTGCAAAACAGAGGAAATTTTAGGCCCAAAGGGCAAGGATAGACATAGAGATAGAGCCGAGAACAAGAGCAATGAATGATATTTTTCTCATAATTGTGTACCCGCCATGTTTCACTTGAGTTCAAAACCCTTCCTCGTCAAACAAATAAAAGAAATTAAAGGCACAGACTAAGAAGATTCATAAGCTTGCACAAAGTTCTTTGGTACGTCGATCGTTTCACAACTCACACTCCATCTCATATAAGTGGATTGCATCTCTATTAGAAGATTTCGTGATCACCAAATTGTACATGTACGTAACACTACTACTCACAACAAGCTTGCCTAGTCGCCTAATCGATGAACATTTCACACTTCACATTATACAACCCATGATATGATTATTATTATTTGCAAAACAGAGGAAATTTTAGGCCCAAAGGGCAAGGATAGACATAGAGATAGAGCCGAGAACAAGAGCAATGAATGATATTTTTCGCAGCCATGAATCAGAGCTCATCAACTTGTTGTGGAAGAAATCAAGGGCTATAAGATCCACGAGAGCCATGTAGATAAGTACACCAGAGGACAAGGAGCCCAACAAGCCCTCCAAGATGAGGGCATTAGGGTTACTGTCGTCATAACCTGTCACTGAGAATAAGATCATCCCCAACACTATCCCCATCGGTGTTGTCACTGCAAACATGAAGCACATGTAGGCTGTTGTTCCCAACTTAAATCCTGCCTGCAATATCCTAACCCATATATGTCAGATACTATATCAAAATCAGTCCCTTTTATTCAGGGATCCGTTGATCAACGGTTCCGATTATTAAAAAATATAAGATGTAATTAACCCTAACAACGGTGTCTCACAAATAAACTTAAGGCATCAGAATTAATTCTGTACCCAAAAGAAAAATGATGATGTTAATATGAAGTTTTCAAACTAATCTATTTTTTACCTACTTCCGCATACATGTAAAGCACTTTAGTTTGTTAAAGTAAGCAACATTCATTCCAGGTGGTCTGAGAATTTTTTTAAGCCACGCGTCAATATCTGTCACGAATCCGTTGATCAACGGTTCCGATTATTAAAAAATATAAGATGTAATTAACCCTAACAACGGTGTCTCACAAATAAACTTAAGCCATCAGAATTAATTCTGTACCCAAAAGAAAAATGATGATGTTAATATGAAGTTTTCAAACTAATCTATTTTTTACCCACTTCCGCATACATGTAAAGCACTTTAGTTTGTTAAAGTTAGCAACATTCATTCCAGGTGGTCTGAGAATTTTTTTAAGCCACGCGTCAATATCTGTCACGGGGGACTGAGATTTTTGCCACTACATCGTTTATTTTAGAATATTCATAGAATCCTACCAATCTAAATCTGCTTCGTTATTTTTGGCTATTAGTTTCTGATATTGTAAAATATTAGTTTGTGGATTCTTTCTTTCTGTACTTTTTAAAGTTTAAATCAACCACAAAACACTTCTTTATTATTTTACTCATTCGTTTCATAATTGAATGAATTCAAAACCCAAATTGCCTATTCATATTTGATGAAAGCAAAATTTGAAATATTTTAATTTTAAAAGATTATTATTTTTAATATAAGCGATAATCTAAATTATAAAAGAAGAAGTATCTCACGCGTGCTATGTAAGTTCGAACTTAACATCACTCGTCTACATGTCACTAGAATAGACTAACTCATTTTAATTCTAAAGAGAATATCAGCATAATCGTTTCTTTCTTCTTATCTTATAATTAATGGATATAGTAGTCAATTACCTGAGCAATGCAGCCCCCAAGACCCATGCCTTCAAAGATCTGGTGAAACGCAAGCGCAGCAACCAAAGGCCTAATGGTGCACTGATTCTGCGACATCCCCAAAGTGACCCCAATAATCACCGAGTGGAAAATAATCCCAATCTCCAACACCTGAGACACAAGCCTCTGCTTCAGCCTCACCAACATTTCCTCACTACCCCCACTGCTATTGCTCTCCGCACCCCCCGCCACCGACTCCACATCCATCGCCAATTTACTACTATTACTAATACTATTCTTTCCCCCCAATTCCTCCCTCGCCCCAATCGGAACGACCTCGTATTGCCCGTGGTGGCCGCCACCGGGCTGCGATTCCATGTGGGAGGTCGCCGTGAGGTCGACGAGGAGCGCCAGCAGGGCGCCGACCATGGTCACGAGCCCCGAGAAGGGGTAGTCTTTCCAGGGGTGGTGGGAGGACACGCGGCAGTCGGAGAGCGCGATGAAGGCGTCGGGGAGCACGTGGACCAGGGAGGTGGAGAGGATGACCCCTGCCGCGAAGCACTTGATCAGAAGCGTGGTTTTTTCGTATGCGGGCTTTCCCTGGAAGTAGCGGGACAGGAGGACTGGCGACGAAATTCCGACGACGCTCGTGATGAAGATGACGATGATCGAAATTAGCTTCAGCTGCGAGGCGGCGTGCCCGTCTCGGCACGATAGGGTCCGAGACGTGTCCGATGCGCAAGCAGCCATGTCCGATATCCGAAACGCACGACTCGGGGCCGATATGTGTGGGTAGACTTGTAGTCTTCCGGAGGAGAAGATGAGAAATTAAGGAGGGAGAGAGAGGGAGGGAGAGTTGCTTGACCCGGGTGTTAAATGGTGTGGGGCCAAGAGGTGGGGCCTAGCAGTTACGTTGATGACGTGTTCACTAGACCGTGCTGGGCTATTGCATTATCCGTGAGTTTCCATTGTTGTGAAGTGTGAAGTGTGAAGTGTGTGTGTTTTCCACTTCCAAAATTTCTTCTTTTTTAGTAAGAAAAGTTTTCTACTTTTTATACAAAAAGATAAAAAAAAAAGAAAAAAAAGGAAGCAAAGTTATCTGCTTTTGTTGGTGTGTGGATTTGATTTTGATTTGTGTTAAATTTTAACTTAGCCCTTCGAAAATTTGTATATTTTAAATTAATCCAAAGTTGAACTTCCATTATATTTTTTTACTGTAAAAAATACAGAGATTTTTGTTTTCTTTTGAATTTGGTCATGTACGGATTCCATTTTGTTGAATGAAGGCGACTTGAGAAGAAAAAACAATACACAACAATTTGTTTTTGGTGGGTTCTATTGCTTTCACCAATTCAACAGCCATTGGATTCATGACACCTCATCTATTAGAATTGAGAAGGCAAACATTTCCTAGAAATTCATTAGAAAATGCAACAACTTTTCTTAGTGCCTTATTTTTTTTAATTACAAGGGCATTTGGGATTATTATTTATATTCATCCCACCTCATTCATGCTATTTGAGCTTGAGCAAAACTTTTTTTATTTTTAAATAATTTCATTTCATTTGAGGGAATTTGCAAAATAGAATACTCCCAATGGCCAAGAAAGCAGAAGAGCCTTTGTATGTTTTAGGGCCTGAAGAATAAAGATAACGAGAGAGCACATTGGGACAAGCTCTTATACTTTGAGGCCAGATTTTTTGTTACGCAAGGCCAAATCAAAATGGAAAACATAGGCCCAGCAACAACTAACCAAGGCCTAACAAATTCAAGCTTAGCCAGCCCTGCCCTATTTGGTGGGTTCATTCAGAATTTCAACTATCCAAAAACAGATAAGCATAAGTCAGAAGAAATATGACAGACCACAAAACCCAACTCTTGATCAAATGTAGGGATTGAAGTTTTCTCAATGGGTAAGGGTTTTTGCAGGGCTTTGATTTTAATGGGTCAGGTATGAAGGATAAAAAATGAGTATAGAGACAGATATGGGGAATTTTTCGGGTATAGTGTTCAGGGAGGAGTGGGGATGGTATTCTAATGCCCCATTTTGAATATATATAATTTATTTTTCATATAAATATATTATTAAGATGGATGATGTCTTGGACAAGTAGTTTTGACACATATTAATTATTTTTTTAAATAGTCTTAAAGTTTAGTTAATAAAATTTGAATTGATAGATATGTTGTGCATATAGTACTTTTTTCTCATTCAACAAAGTATTTTATGTTGACTTTTTTTTTTTCATTATGGGGCAAGTTTGGGAACTCGTTCCCCAACAAAGGCGGGAATTGGGAATTCCCAATTTTAATATTATGGGTATAAAGGTGAGAATGCTTAACGAGAATGAGGATGGGAATGGTATACCCACCCCTAATGAGGATGGGAATGTTGATCTTGTGGGGTTGGTTGGTGGCCTAAGCTTTGGTGCCCTCGATCTTGTTTGCGGACTCAATTTTATGTTTATGTGCTTACAGGTTTTTGATATGCTTTTTCTCCTCCCACCTCTGGCAGCTGCGTCCCGGCGTCTTGTCTTCACCACCATCGCCAGCTCCTCGACTCCACGAAGGTCTCTTTTACTTGGTGACTCTTATGGGGTGGGGGATGTTTTTAAAGTGCTTTTGTCACTTATTACTTGGATTATGGTAGTGCTCTTTGTAGCTTTGGTGGCTTGTCCACCACCATTTTCTGTTCATAGCTTTGGTTACTGGTTCCTCTTCGGTGGGTGTGGTCGTGCGTCGATGCTGTTCAGTTATGGGTGGTGTGGCATCCAGGGCCGGCCCTTGGCTAGGGCAACTAGGGCCACGATTGAGAAGGGCACAAAAAAATATATATATTTGCTTATATATATATGTGTATATGATCAGACAAAAAATATATATATATATATGTTGTTGTTGTGATTCTCTCTCTCTCCCCGAAAACAAAACTGAGTTGGAAAACAAAGCCATTTTGAGAAGTTGAAACTCACTGATTCTACTCTCACATAATCAAAAGCACCCATTGACATACAGAAACATCTAAAATACAGGTTTTATTGTTCTTTGTCTTCAAACATTTTTCCCTATTAATGAACACTGGAGACATTTTTCCTCACATTATTATCTTCGAACATTACAAAATAAGACCCAACGTTAAAAAAAGGTTCTAATAAGACCCAACGTGTTCTTCATTGCCTTTTGTAAACTCTTATAATTTGAATAAAATTAATTATTTGATTAAAAAAAATTAATTTATGAATAAAGGGCACACTCTTAGAGTTTTGCCCTGGCCTTCAATCACCCAGGCCCGGCCCTGGTGGCATCTACCTATTATTTTTCCTAGGTTTTCTTTTGTTTGTGTTGTGTTGTTTTGGGTTCTCTCCCTCTTGTGTTTTGTTTTTGTTGCTTTCTAGGAACTCTTCTTTGTCTGGGTGAGAAGCTTGGTTCTAGCCTTGTGCCTTTGAGGTCTAGCTGCTTCTACCTAGTTTTTGTGTTTTGCTTTTGAGCTTCTGGCTCTGTTTGTATTTTGTTTTCTCTGGGTTTTTTTAATGAGATCATACTTCGACCAAAAAAAAAAATTAGTCACTATTATTTATGTCTAATAATTTAAATATAATAAATTTTGTTGTAGCTAACACATGAATAGTAATAATGTAATAAAATATAAGAGGATAATCTTTCCCATAATAAAATATTAGCCTCTTTGCAAGCGCTTCCGCGCCTGCGAGAGGCTTTTTTAAGAAAATTTTAAATTTATTTTAGAATTAAAAAAGATAATGGGTAGTTGTGTTCCATAAAAATGGGATATATTATCTTATTTTTCTTTTAATTTTTATTTTTTAATATGAAAAAGTGTGAATTTACCATATTATCCTCATTTAATTAATAATTTCAATTCTTAATATTTGCATTAACCAAGTGCATTTTCTGGTATTTTGAATGTTTCACCGTTCTCTGCCTTTTGCTTTATATATATAGATTTACAACCCTTCCCTCTTTTGTTCACCTTTTCTCATCCTCAACCGTTAGGCTTTTATATTTTTGTATGAACCTCAATTCCTTTACCTTTCTTCTTTCTCACTTTCTAATCCAACTTCTTTCACCATTCTATCTTCTCCTTCTCTTTTCAATCTCGGAATTATCAATCCTTGGTATGTTGTTAGTTCATCTTGCCCTTCTCTGTTTATCTGTAATCTTATATTCCTAACTCAAATATTCATATCTAAACCGCATCTCCCCTTAGAAAGGTAAAGGTTTTTGTTTTTTGAAGTTTTCATGTGGTTTCATTTCAGGAATGGTTTTGGGTTTTATTTATGTGTGGGTTTGATTTATGAGACTCAATTGGAAAGCTTCCATCTCTTAAACTTCTATTGAAATCCTTTTCAGATCAGGATTTTTTATATGTGAAGCTCAACCGACGCCGACATCAACGATTGTCTTTTTGACAGCCACGTTGAAGCCCAACCAATGATGACGTCAACGCCGTCAGTGTGAACCTTCATGTGTTCAAACGATGTTGGCCTAGATCCTGTTGTCTCTGTCTTTGGTTTAGTGTTTGAAGAACATTTGTTTCCTACATATGTAGCTGGACTGTGTTTGGAATTTTTTCTTTTGGTTTCTTGGTCTGAATTATTTGGTTAAAATTTCAACTCTTATGAAAGGATGATATATATATATATATATAATATGGGTCTTGACTCAGATTTTTTAAGCTTTGATTGTGATTTCAGCTAAGAATTGGGTGATGGGTATTTTGGTTTGAGTGTTGTAATATGGTTTTCGTTAAGGGATTTGGTTTTCGGTAAGAGATCTGATTTCAGCTAAAAATAAAAATAAAAAGGAATTGGAAATTATTATAATTGTGAAAAATATAATGCACAAATATAACACAAATAATAATGGAAAGGATTTCTATTTTTTTTAAAAAGAGGATAATGGAATGATGTTAAAAAAAAAAAAGGATAATGGAATGATGTTGGACGTCAGCGCAATCAAATAAAATAAAATAATAAGATATAAATATAGTTTGATTAGACATGATGTGGGGCCCACTTTGGAGCTATAGGATGGTCAACACAATTTGTCACGAAATGGTGGTTTAATCGTGACAAAACCCAACTGTCACGCGATCAAAAATTGTAACAGCATCGTTACTATTAGCTTTAGTCACGAATATTCGTGACTAATACTGCCAAAAGTCACGAAAAAAAAGTGATTGATGTGTTTGTTTTTTGTAGTGATTCAAACTGGAAAACAGAGTCGAATTGGGCCCCAAAAAAATAAAATTGGACGGACCGATTTGGTCCGGTTCTAGTTTTGATTCTTAAAGTGAAAAAATTAGACTAGGCAAAATCAGAACGTCTGTGTGTTTTTTAATACATATTTAATTCAAATGCTAAATTTCTAAGCCCATAATTAATTTTTTTCTAAACCCAACTCCAAATCACCTCTCTTGTCTAGGCACAATCAGCTCCATTTGTATGAAATTGGACTATTTGTGAATTTTTAAGCCCAAAAAATAACATTTTAGTTGGGTTTTGTAAAAAAAAAAAATCAAAGAATTAAAAACAAAAAAGATTTTGGTCCAAAACCGAAAAAACGGGAAACCGAACAAGTTATATATATATATATATATATATATTTAGCGAAAACCAGATTGAATGAATAGTGTCATTTTCAATTTCGGTTTGGAGTGAGAACCTGACCGTGCCCATCCCTAACGCCAAAAGTCCCACATCAAAGTAATAACCCAAGGTGTTCCCCATCTCTCCTCTATAAATAGGGCTCTTGCCCCAATGCATAAGATAATATTAATTTAGCACTTGTACCCTTACTCTATCAGTATTTTCTCACTGCATCCTTAAGCTAACTTAAACATTAAAAAACATTTGATCGGTACCACATCGGTGTCAAGGTCCTCATCTTTGCACTCTTCTTTTGCATATCTATCCTAGACGTATTGCAGGACACACCCGACTGAAGGCAAACCCACTAGGTTGAATTTATTTTCCGACATGAACACTTTCCATGTAAAATTAAAGCATCAATAGAAAACAAGAGCAAAGTAGGGCTAACTCCTTCTAATTTATCTTTTATTTATTTATTATTATTTCATCACAACCTATGTATCTTATCTTATTGATATTGTAAAGCCGCATATAAAATGATGGTGGATTTGATCCTAATACGATTTGAATGGCTCACTTAAATTGAACTCTAAAAGTAAAGAACAAGGATGTAAGCTTGAATCAACTCTTATATTCGGCTCTCGTTTGGTTCGGTTATGCTATTAGTTTGAAACTTAAATTAAACCAACTCAAATTGTGATTATATTAATTAGATTGGGAGTATGTATACTAAAGTAAACTTCAAATGTTTTTTTTGGTGAACGAAAGTTTAGGGGGAGGGGAGGCTACTCTATCCCAGAAAAAAGGCATATTAAGACTTCTTTGAGGACTTACATAAGGGGTTTTAGCTCATTTTTAGGTTTTTACAGATTATCCACCAAGAGGGATTGTTGGCATCATGACTCGAACTTAGGGCTTAATAGCGAAGAGAATGATCCTTATAAACTCAACCAACTTTTATTGGCAACTTCAATTTTTATTAATTGTGGTGGAACATTGCATAAAGAACGCATCCTTTGTCACTGAATGGCCACACAGGGGTCGGGACATGTTTGTTGCGGACAGTGGTAGGCCATTGAGCATTCAAAAGAAGCACACAGATGGGCCAACAAAACACCCACACCACAAAGTCTATGGCTCACCTTGGGATTTTTGGTGTCCGTTAAAATTTCCAACAAGCAATTCATTCATAGAAATGAAAAACCCAGTAATTAACCAGAATTATTGCTCGTCAAAGGCAGATTTTCCCTCTATAAAAAAAAAGTAGGGGCCCTAGGGCCAATCAAACTCCATAAACCATACACCAGAAGAAGTATTAATACTTTTCTTTTGTGCCTTCAAATGAGACGTTTTGACCAAATTTCTACATCTGTTATACAAATCCGGTGCACAAAATATTTTTGGAGATTGAGATGTACAAATAAGTTGCTTGCCTATTCTCAATAACAAATCCATTAATCTTGCTCCTCCTTGTGCTGTGTCCCTTTATAGCTAAACTTCAAAAGGTTCTTCATTCGGATATGGACCACAAAAACACAAAGATCTATACCTCATACCAAAATAGCACGTGGCAATGGATGTGTCACATAGAACATTGCTTATCTTCTTATAAGTAAGGAACTAATGCAAACTCCAGGTGGACATGTGCACCACATTCTTCACGCCTTTGTGATTAACTAATATTTATTATAAACATGTTATAATCGGAATCGTTTATTTTTTTTATGATGTGGCTCATCATGAGTATTTTAATTGTTGATTTGTTCGACGCATATAGAAAATAAAGAGTTTCAAGGTTCATCATGAGTATTTTAATTGTCGATTTGTTCGACATAAAGGGTTTCAATTATGACATGTGTGGTGAAAATTCGTTAGTCACAAGTTCACAACACAATGAAATGCGATTAGATATCGTCCATTACAAACTGTGGTTCATTAAAGGGATAAAAAGTAGATAAAGTTTATGCAACTAAGTATTTTTCTATCATGATGATCAGTGCTCTTGTACTATGAATACCCACCCATTCATATCACTAAAATGTGATAAAAGCACTGAGGCTCGTTTGGTGTTGATGGCCACCCAAAAAAGAAAAATAATGAGAAAATAAAAATGAATGGTTCGATTGCTTATTATATTTGTGGCTATGTACATGGCAGAGATTGCGTACTAAAATTGATCTTTTAATTAGTTTTTTTTAAAAAAAAATTTAAATATCTGAATAATCTTTTAATTCATGAGTCATGTCTTTATCTCCATCATCACCCTATTAACCTCAAATATTAGCCTCACCATCCAATTCAGAAATCTCAAATTTTGGACCTAGACTCTAGTAGCTTCTCCAATGTACTCTGTGCACCAAATGTGGACACGTCCTACGAACATAAAACTAGGGGCCATGGGGGCACCTGTCTCATTCTTATGTTTCCACGTGTCAATATCTTGATCAAAGTTATGGCATCTGATCTAGGGTTGCATCTAGGAGGTATGGATAACGATGATTAAGAGGCCAGAATCCCTTCTAGAACATACTAAGAAGCAACGCCACAGCATTCCCTATAGAGTTAAACATCTGTAAAGAAGATGGTATAGAATCCAATCCATATGGAATATATTTCTACTCTAAAACGTTAACAAAATTGAGGAGAATGATGAGGAAAAAAGTCTTTTGTTAATGTGTCAATTGATTATCTCTTATGCTTATAGTCTTATTATATGCGGATATACTTTAGTATATTGTGTACGAGAAAAGTGAATCTGTCGATTTAACGGCTACAATTATGTTCGCATGCCAACTGCGATGAATTTTTTTATGCAATATGCACTTGATGTGTGAATTAACAACCGATTATAATAATTATCCTCATAAGGATAAATTAACTTAAAAAAAGACTCTATGATTCCTTTATTACTCATTTGATCCATATTGAAGGAGAATCAAGGAATCCACACCCCCAATCATGCATTCCCCTCTCAAGTGAATTTGGGAAAGGACCTACTATCTTTCCCAAGACCCGCAAAGAAAAAGTGGATCCCTCCCTACTCATTGGGCATATTATGAATGCTAATTAGCTAGCTTTAAAACATCCAATTATCCATTAAAGAAAAGCATAAGTATGGGGACAACATAATGCATGCAAAGAAAGACACAAAGCAGAAAAGTTTGTACACTTCTTGGAAGATGCACTTGTTGTGGAGTGTTGAATCATTAGAGAAGGGACCCTCAATTTTTTTGTAAAAAGATGTAATGGAAAAGATCACAACCCCCCTTGGTGGTAGTGGGTTGGGCCAAGTGTGATTTTCTGGTGATAGAGCTAGCCTTACACACACACGTGTACACATTGCCGTTGGTGAATGGAGCATATATATTTGGTGTACGTGTCTTTTCTAATTATAATGGAAGGCCTTATGATTAAGGAAGAAAAGTAAGTGAGTTGGAATGGAACTAAGTAGCTTAGAGGGCCACAAAATTATGAAAAAGGAAGAAGGAAAAAGAGCACAATAGCGATGGTTAGGGTTCAGTGCTTAGTGAAATGAAGGTGAATGTGCTATTTGCTATTGGGGTTTCTGTTGTACCTTTTGTTTTCTTATGAATGATTAGTCAGTCATATTACGTACCAAACCCTAACCAACACGTGGAGAGACAAAATTAAGATAATGAAGTTCTCTCTTCGATACCATATATTTTGGTGAATTGGAGAATCGAATATATGATTTCGAGTGTAAAGATAAACTAATATGCTCGATCGCCAAGCGAAAAATGGATTTATCTTAATGACCACCTAACCCCTCCCAAATTTGTGTTCCCTTTTTCTTATTTTTGTTTTGTACATTTTGTTCCCAATTCCTGTCTTTCATCAAATATATAAATTTTGTTTCATCTCTTATTTCTTCATTATTATTATTATTATTCAAAATTGCCACGCACTAAAGGGCGTTAGGTAAGTATTATCATTAGTGAAAAGAATTTGCTTAGCAGAAAAGAGGAATGGGACACACACACACACCAAATCCTAGTTAAAATAGTGCAAAAACAGATTAATTAATTTAATCCCTACACTGATTAATCATATGCTAATATACACCATGCACATCAACAACTATACGACATATACGTACCCCCGCAACGCAATCTTATACGGTACCCTCTTTAATTAATTAGGCAAAATTGCATCTTCAATTTATTAATTACATACAAACATCCAGTTATCCATATGCCCCAAATTCTATAATATCCATGTATCTTATGCCCTGCCGACTGTACGGACGTATGAATGGGGTTGAGGACGTTGTGGGGCAGGTATACCTGTATAATATTAGGCAACAGTGGTACAATTTTTTTTTATAAGGCTAATGAATTTGGGGGTCGGCCAACGACATAATATAAATCTGAGAGTTCTTAGGTGTGCAAAGTGTCGTGAACCTGAGGTTATTTAACTGCTTAAGCTTCTTTTTTTTATAAAAAAAACTTAGGACATTTAAGAACGATAACATACTAAACTCACATACACGACACGGATGCCAGCTAGGATTCTCGTTAGCTAGGATTCGAACCTAGCATCTTTGCACTACACTAGTGGGACCTTTAAACTTCATTAAAAGGTAGAGACAAAAAACACATTCCATTATTATATTATATTTATCACCTTATTTTTTGGGTACAAGTATAATAATAATATTATTCTTCAAGCTATAAGCCTAGTTGATGTTGATGACAGAGAACATTCCCAAGTGCCCCCCAGCTCCATATATAAATGCAGCTCCATGATCATTAAGGAAAATTATTCAAGCCAATTTTACCTGCACTCCATTTTTATCTACCTCTTAAGCTAATACAGCTTATAGCTTTGCTCTCTCTCCACAAATCCTCTCTTTGTTTCTGTTTCTGCTTGTGATCAAGCTCACAAATCTTGGGTTTAGGGCTAAATTCAAATGGGAATTCAGGAGCCGATAATTCGAAGCTATGATGGGGTGGCTGACAGAGGCAGAGTGGAAGATCTCGAACGAAGATGCGAAGTAGGGCCATCTGAGCGTGTGTTCCTCTTCACAGATACGATGGGTGACCCCATCTGTAGGATCCGAAACAGTCCGATGCACAAGATGCTGGTACCTCGCAACATTCCTTTTTTTTTTATTATCTTCCAATAGTTTTCTTCTATAATTTCCATTGACAAGATCGATATCACTTGTCGAAACAATTTAGTTTTGTGATCATATATTATTCATATAGGTGGCAGAGCTGGACAATCAGTTGGTCGGGGTCATCCAAGGCTCTATAAAGTTGGTCACATTTCATCCCAACAAGCCACCACCTAAAGATCAAGCAAAGGTAGGCTACATCTTAGGCCTGAGGGTCTCGCCGCTGTACAGAAGAAAAGGGATTGGTTCGAGCCTCGTGCGTCGACTAGAAGAATGGTTCGTTTGCAATGATGTAGATTATGCATACATGGCCACAGAGAAAGATAACCAGGCCTCAGCCAGGCTTTTCATGAACAAATTTGGCTACATCAAGTTCAGGACCCCGGCCATTCTTGTGAACCCGGTTCGATACAGGCCGTGTCGTGTGTCGTCGGGTGTCGAAATTGCAAAGCTGAGGATTGAGGAAGCTGTGTATCTGTACAGAAAATTTATGGCTTCCACTGAGTTTTTTTCACATGACATAGATAAAGTGCTTGGAAATAAGCTGAGTTTGGGGACTTGGGTGGCTTATCCAAGAGGAGATGGGTTGAGGGTTGGAGATTTTGGGTCAAATGGTGATGAGGTGGTGCCTAGCAATTGGGCCATGCTTAGTGTATGGAACAGTGGGGAGCTTTTTAACCTGAGGCTAGGGAAAGCACCCTTATCTTGCTTAATGTATGCAAAAAGTTGGAAATTGATGGATAGGTTTTTACCCTGCTTTAAATTACTGCCTTCCATGCCTGATTTTTTTACCCCTTTTGGGTTTTACTTCATGTATGGCTTGCACCATGAAGGACCCTTGTCAGGGAAATTGGTGAGGAATTTGTGCCAGTTTGTGCACAACATGGCTGCTAATAGTAGTTCAGAGTATAGCTCTAAGAATTGCAAGGTTGTAGTGACAGAAGTTGGGGGCTGTGATCCAGTGAAACATTACATACCACATTGGAAATTGCTCTCTTGTTCTGAAGATTTGTGGTGCATAAAACCCTTGAAAAATGATAGCCTCCATGAACTGACAAAAACCCACCCAACAAAATCTCTTTTTGTAGACCCAAGAGAGGTATGAAATGAAATATGAACCCAAAACCTCCTGTCCTGGGTAGTTTTGATGACCTGAATTTCTTTGACCCTTTTGCAGCCTAGCTCTAATTGAGAGAAGAACCCAAACCTTAACCCCACCTCATATTGTTTTCTTTGATAAGTCTACCAATCAATGTTCCAATTCCATGACCACCTCTCTCTCTCTCTCTCTCTCTCTCTCTCTCTCTCAAAGGTTGGTTAATTTTCTCTTGTTCCTTTCACATCGGTGACACAAAATCTCGAAAGATTTCCTTAATTAGGTGCCACCATCGGTTTTCTTGTGGTTATTTCGTGATTTTGATCCTGAGTTACACGATTCAGACGAATCAGTTTGGCCATGGTGGTCCAAGTTTTGTACCCATCCTCCTCTCTTATGAGGTAAAGATTTTAGCTGGACCCTCCAATGCTTTTCTCCCGTCACATTCAAGATGGACACACTAACGTGCCATTGTACAAAATTTGGAGAACTCAATTCAGAACTACCCCATTTAAATGAAAGAGCTATATTGCACACTCTCTTCAGTACCAGTACACATGACATGATGGTTGCATATATGAAACAAAACAATAATACAAATACGATCTATACTTGGGTCGTCAGTCCCCAACCCGCTAGTTGGCAACTCCCTATCATTGATGCATGCGCGTGAACGATTGTTCTTAGCGTTTCTCTACAGTTATAGAGTACTAGTTGAAATTTCGGCTCATTTTCCATCCTATCTTTTGGGGCATTGTCGTTAGCCTAATGTGGGAGCCTACAAATTCTGATCCCTCTCTTTTTTCGTGGGAAAAAAACAAAGTTTGTTAAGGTTTCAAGTCATTAGTCGTGGTCCTGACTAAGATTAGATAAAACAGCGTTAGTTAAGCGTCTTTGTGTTCTCATCTCCTGCCAAACATGGAATTAAAGGCTCTTTGGTTTCTTGTGGTGCTGGCTGGTCATTTATTAGAGGCTGATAAATTTGCAATTGAATTAGTCTTCTGATGCATGCATGTGTGTGTTGATTATCAACAGGGAATTTTGTATTAGCCACTAATTATGGTGGTTAGCATCTTGATAATACATTATATACATATGACATGTATATATGGTCACACTGTGACAGTAGGGTTGACAGTGATCGAGAGGCCTCGTTGTCGTCTCTCATCAATTTCTAATGGACATGATGATGACAGAGGAAAAGCCGGCTGGCATGGGGAAGTGAATTACAAAGCCAGCTAGATAACATCATGTTTCAGTGGACTTCAATTCTTCTCACAAACTTTATTTGTTTGTTTTCTTTTTTTTTCTCTTTCTTTGGGAGAAAAAGACTTTGTATAGGGTGCATGGTGATTAAGTGGTATCTTATTCGTATTGGTAGGCGTCTTTGCGCCTAACAAGTGGATAATTATTATTAGATGACGTGAAAGCATAATAGTTTGACAAGATATGATAAGAGAAGATTACCGTCAAGCATATTCTTGACCAGGAAGAGTTTAAGAGTTTTAATCATGATAATGTAATAATTAAGCTAACCACAGAATAATCAGATATCACAAATAAGAAATCCCATCCCAAGAGGACTAAACCAATCTAATTTCCAAGTGGAGACCACACCAAGATGCTGATATATATCTAGTTTTTTTCTACCTTTTCTTCTGATAACAAAATGATTGACTTAAAGTTGTAATTCTCTCTGCAGTTGAGCGAGACAGTCTCTTGGTCTTTGGACCACTATGACTTCTAACTTTCAACATACAACCAGACGAACAAAAAATACTTTGGCTCCTCGCATATAAGAAATTATTTTTCTTGGTTGACAAATCAAAGCCTCACATGTATGTGGAAAATTTTAATTTTGTTGTGATTTAATGAATTGTTTTTTTATATGTGTTGTCTAACGTGTGTAAGATAAGTCTAAAAAGTATTTCAGATTCTTCCTATACAAGTATACGTGCATGTACTATTCTTTGAAAAATTTGCCTGCCTTGGAAATTTTGTTAGGAGTATATTCAAAACATTTAATTGGACCAATGACTAAACTTCGCGCTGTCGTGTTAGCTTAGCTATATATTATTTAGGGTCAGTTTGAAATTACTGTCATTTAAAATAAAATAAAAAAAAGTTGCTTTTGTTGTGCTTTGAAAATAATGAGCTGTAAAGTAAAGCAGCTTCATGTTTGATAAACAATATTTTTAAAGTATTGTTAGTACAAAAAGCAGTGTAAAAACCGTTTGGTAAATTTTAATATAAAACTGTTGTAACTGTGAGTAATGACTAAAATAGACATGATATTGAAAGTATTATGCGCTAATCATGTGGTGGTAATGATAATGGTGGAGGTGGTGGTGAAAGAGATAGAAGTGAAGGTGGTTGTACAAGAGATGGTGGTGGTGATGAAGGAGGAGGCAGGGATGGCGGCTATGGAGGTAGAGGTGGAGGTTGAGGAGGAGGAGGAGGTGGTGGTGGAGGTGGAGATGGATGAAGAGGTGGTGGTAGAGAAGGAGGATGTGGTGGCGGTGGAGGTGGAGGTGGTGGCGAAGGAGGAGGAGGAGGAAGAGGACGATGTAGTGGTGGTGGTGGTAGTGATGGTGGAGTTGGATGTGGAGGAAGTTGTGTTGGCGGTGGAGGTGGAGGTGGTGGCGAAGGAGGAGGAGAAGGAGGAAGAGGACGATGTGGTGGTGGCAGTGGTAGTGATGGTGGAGGTGGTGGAGTTGGATGTGGAGGTGGAGATGGTGTCATTTTTAAAAATTAATGATGCTATTTTGGGAATTAAAAAAATTCATTAAAAGCTCACCTCTGCTTCTTTCAAAAGTAACTCACAAAGCTTGCTTTTAAAAGTTACTGTAACTTTAAAATGAAGCATGTTTTTTATGGAAAAAAAACAATCCTAAACGGGGCCTTAGTTTATAGCCTTAGCATATATATATCGTCGATATTTTTTTTAGTTTTTTTAATACAAAATTAGTTTGTTTAGTTTAATATTTGTAATTAAGTAATATCTTAGCCTTACTTAGTTATTTTAATTAGTAATTATGTTTTAATTATTATTTATTTAGTGAATAATTAGTATTTAAATATTTTAATTAATTTCATAAA
This sequence comes from Prunus avium, assembly GCF_002207925.1. Next base: position 434,820 of record NW_018921764.1, read on the forward strand.
TTACTTCATAAATAGTAATTGATTAATTATTTTAATTAGTAATTATATTTTAATTATTATTTATTTAGTGAATGATTAGTATTTAAATATTTTAATTAATTTCATAAATAGTAATTGATTAATTATTTTAATTAGTAATTATGTTTTAATTATTATTTATTTAGTGAATAATTAGTCTTTAAATATTTTAATTAATTTCATAAATTACTTCATAAATAGTAATTGATTATATTTAATTATCACAAATTATTTTAAAAATAGTATTCCAAACCATAAAGCCAAGTCTGGCACCAAAAACCCTAGCTTCCAAACTTGCCTGAATTTGTTCCAAAACTGTTTGCAAGCCTCGAACCCTAATACTAAACCTACTTTAGGTCACTTAGGACTCGATTAGGTTTGGATACTCGCGTAACTTGACCTAGGGCTTTATGATTAATGTTTTGATCTCAATTTGGAGTTATTATGACCTAACAGGACCTAATCTTGACATGTCTCGATGAATTTTAGACGGGATAGAAATACCTCGGTAAATTATTTTTTATGGATATACCTACCCCAACGAACTTTTTGTATGAGTCACGATAGATCTTTCCCGGTGAAATTTGTTGAGATTCTGACAACAAATCACTTGTTAAAATCGACCTCAATGTGTATCTAAACTATTTTAAAATTACTTTTGGAAATTAAAAACAATTTTTGAAGTCCACAACAGAATTTAAAATAATTAAATACTATTTATTAAGTAATTTATGAAATTAATTAAAATATTTAATTATTAAGTATTCACTAAAGAAATAATTACTAAAAGCTAATTACTAATTAAAGTAATTAAATAATGCTAAGATATTACTTAATTACAATCATTAAATAATTAGCTTTTCCGATGAAAATTTTGTCGAGACAAAGACAAACATATGCCGACAAAAATTCGGGTCCTAAGTGCCCTATAGTAAGTTTTAGGGCTAGGGATCGAGGATTATGAATGGTTTTGGAACAAGTTCGGAAGCTAGAGTGTTTATTTCGAGACTTGAATTTAGGGTTTGGAGGGTAAAATTTATTTTTGGAATACAAAAATAATTTTTTAGGATTTTAAAATAATTTCGAAAGGCATAATTGTAGACAATTGGGCATATTTATGATTGCTTAACTCACCGGATCAAACCCAACTCGCCAAAAGAAGTTCAGAGGAGTTCGCGGGCGACAATGGGGTGGATGGGCAGTGGGTTGGTGAGTTAGGTGCGACTTGACTGGGCGGGTGATGGGTTTGGTGCTACTGTTGGGTGGTGGTGGAGAGAAAAAGGGAGAGGGAGGAAGGTATAGAGAGAGACAGGGGAAATGGGTCAATGACTCAGTGCGAGGTAGGAATAGGCTGGGTTTTATTTATTTATTATTCAATAAAATATTAGTTTATTATTATTTGAAGAAAATTTTATTAATTTTTATTTATACATCAGCACAAAAATAGATCCCTTATTTGCCACATCATCAATTTAACAGAAGAATAAATGATCAAATTAACGGAGAGTGTAAATTATCAAATCTTAAAACTTTTACGCTAAGGTGAAAATTAATGAAATTGAAACCATGTGACTCATTTCGAGAATACCCCTAAATCTGCAAGGCCTGAAATGTCGTTAGCCCAAAAAATATCTATGTTAAAATTCTTTCAAAAGAGCTCATAATCTGAAAGATTAGACAAAACTATTTAAATAAGCTTGTAATTGAATATGAAACAAAATAAATGGCGACGGTAAATTGTAAATTGACAAGAGTTAAAATTTTATCCACCCCTAGTTCAAGTTACTTAATAAATTTTTCGAAATTATAAATTCAGCTACTGTTTTATCAAAACAAGAGTTCAAGTTACTATTTAATGCATATTTTCCAAGCAAATGTTTTTGTTTTGCTAAAAATAAAATTAGCCCACCTCAAACCCATGTCCAAATTCTTTCAAACAAGCCCACATCTTAATCTTCATATTCACAAAACAAAGCCCACTTAGTTTCTAAGAAACATTCTCAGTCCAGTCGCACGAGTGCAAGTGTGACGCACTACTCTCTATCTCTGTATACCAACTTTTGAGTTGTACATACCGACCAACCGCTAGCTCCGAAGAGTCTGTTTCGAGGTCCCTGTCCTCAAGTGCCTTTTCTTTGCTTACTCAACCCTCCAACCCATCACACAGTCACAGACTCACAGACTCACAGACTCACAGACCCCTCTCTCTCTCTCTCTCTCTCTCTCTCTCTCTACCGACTCCACCTTTTCCATTTTCTCATAATTCAATTTCCTCTTTATTTTATGTTTCTCAGGTAAATATATTTGGTGGAGGATGAAAAAAAGATCAAAAGTTGGTGTTGAAAATGATGGGTTTGATAGGCAAATAGATTGGGAGCTGAGGCCTGGTGGAATGCTTGTCCAAAAGAGAGACATTGGGGATGCCTCTTCTGGGCCTATGATCAAGATCAAGGTTTCTCATGGTTCTTATTACCATGATGTCATTGTAAATGCTCAATCCACATTTGGTACTCATCTTTTTAATTTCATTTACTTTCTGGGTTCCTCTTATTTTCTTTCTGATTTTCGTGGGTACATTCCTCATTTTCAAGTTGGGTTCTTTTTCCTTCATGGAAAATTTGACAATTGTCATTCAAGCCAATTTCTTTATTTTATAATTAAAATCTGTAAAAAATATATGCATGGACAATGCTGGGTCTGGAGTTGTTGTTGGCCTAGATAAATAATCTGTGAAATTGTAGTTTTTCACCTAGTGTTTGTTAGCATTGTTGTCTGTTTCTTCTTTAATATTTCAATATATGCCATGAATTATTAAAGGTTGCTTCTTGGGTTTTTCTCATATTTTATTTTTCATGATTTTCTTTGCTTCTTGCTTCAGAAACATATATTCTGCCACATTATTTATTTTTAAGGGTAGTACTTTGCTTCATCCTTTGGTGTGCTGGGCGGCTTGTCATTTTGAGTTTTATGTGGTGTGGTAGACTGTAGAACTTTTGGTTTATCATTCTGCATTTTGGAATTTATTTTTAGTTTTTGGTTAAATGCAAGGTGATTTGAAAAGAGTTCTTGCCCATGAGACTGGCTTGGAGCCAAAGGAGCAAAGGTTGTTGTTTAGAGGGAAGGAGAAGGAAGATAATGAATGTTTGCACATGGCAGGTGTAAAAGATATGTCTAAGATTATATTACTAGAAGACCCAGCTAGCAAAGAGAAGAAGCTTGAAGAGATGAAGAAAAATCAAGGTGTATTGAAAGCATATGAAGAGGTTGCCAAAGTTAGGGCAGAGGTTGACAAGCTCTCTCAAAAGGTTGGTATCTGCTGTTTGATTAAGTACTTTTCGTGTGGCATCCTATGAACTAATTGGCGCTGTTAATGGTTGTTAGATTGTTGATTTCGAGGCAACTCTGCTCAGTGGCACCAAGGTTTCAGATAAGGAAATTGGGGTCTTAACAGAGTTGCTCATGGTGGAGTTGCTTAAATTGGATGCAATTGCGGCTGATGGAGAAGCAAAAGTACAGAGGCGGGTCGAGGTTGGTGATACTTTCTTCCTTTCAAAACTTTACCATGATTCATAGGATTTCCATGTGTATGGGAACCTTATCCATATGTCCTGAACAATAGTGTTGCTTTAGGATAAATCATGCTTGAGATTTATGCTCTATAAAGTTAAACAAGAGCTAGACTAGTGTCATACTGTCTTATCGAAGATTCATCGGTGATGTAGAGCTAGAAAATGGAGTGTTTTTTGCAGAGACTGAAAACCTGATGTGAGTATGATTTGAAGCTCAAGTTTGTGCAAATTGAAACGAAATCTAGTTTTAGTTTGTTGATAATACTTGAGAAAAGGATGTGAGGGTCAGATTCTTCCATTTGAACGAAAGGATGGGTGGGGGCTGGTTCTTTTGCTCCCAGGGTCAGATTCATACCTAATTATTTCACATGTGCATAATTTGAGTGGTCATAGAAAGGAATCCTAGGATTTAAAACCACTACAAACAAAATGCTGTTGCTTTGCTGTCCTGCAGCAAAATAGAGAAATTTCAATCCTGCAGACTGCAGTTGTGTGCAACTTTTATGCTTTTTAGTCCATCTGTGCCTTAGAAGTGCCTGCTTGAGATTTTCACTTGACAAAAATTCGTCTGATTCACATATAGCAATGGAGAATCACAATGTTTATAAACTTTATATTTGTGCACAGGTTCGTCGTGTGCAGAGCTTTGTCGACACACTCGACAAACTAAAGGCAAGAAACTCTAATCCATTCAGCAAGAAGAGCAGCAATGCAGTCTCAGTCACTACAAAATGGGAGAGGTTTGAGTTGGGGGTTGGAAGCCTAAATGCCCCAACCCCATTGCCATCTTCTACCAAAATAACTCAGGATTGGGAATTGTTTGACTAAGCTTATTATGATAAGCCAATTATACTGGTTTTGTATAAATTTCGAAGGACTTATATATATATACACACATATAATGTTGTCATAGGACCCAAACCCATTTGGTACAATTTTGCTTGTTGAAAGGGTGTTTTTGGTAGCAACTGAGGGAAGGGTCCTTGAACAAATTATATATCTGTAAATATGGTTTTACCATATATTGCGTACTTCTGATGCTTGTGTGCAGGTTGAAAAGCAAAATCTTTTTTAAGGACTTTTCTTATTGAGAGGGATGAGAGTATACTAAACCCACGCACACAACATGGATGCTAGAACTCGAACCCAGGATCTTGCCTAGGAGAGTAATTACTCCAAACCACTACATTAGTGGGTCTTTGCAAAAAGAAAAAAAGAACTTTTTTAATCTCGCCCTATCAAACTTCAATAATCAATAAACAATTGATACAATAAATAAATACTTTAACATTTAAAAAAAATTATAACTCGAGACCATCTTAAATCAACAAAATTCAGAGGATACAAATAACTAAAATACTATAATATTATTATTGACAAATTATTCATATTTTGTAAAAATAGGAATTAAGTTGGTGGGCTAGTATCTGAAGATCATGTTAATACTAAACAAAGGCCGCCCCACTTTTAGCATAATCATTTTTGGAGGAAGAAAAGAGTGTGAGATGTAAATAGTATAAGTATGCTATTGATTACAATTATATCAACTAATCCGTTGTAGTCTAGTTGGTTAGGATATTCGGCTCTCACCCGAAAGACCCGGGTTCAAGTCCCGGCAACGGAACTTATTTTAGCCATATGCACAACACTTTCTTTTCTCCAGCATTTTAGGTTTCTTTCTCTCTCAACGCCAAACTTGTAACGTCTATCTCTTCTTCTCCATTGTCACATAAATTTTTTCTTCTTCACTTTTCTTTTTAGCTTCAAATTACAGAAATCTTTTCTCTCACAAAATAACTCTTCATATCCATATTGACCTTATTTGTGGCTAGAAAACAGCATCCATAGCAAGGGAAAGAAGGAATAGTCAATTTTTGACCTTAGTGGCTTCCAATTTTCATTACTTTTGAAGTTTTCTAACCGATGCTATGTTGCAAAATAATGAAAGGTATTGGGATTGGGATTGTGGTGTCGATTTTCATATTTTAGATGAATTTTAAATGATATGTCATCTTTCTAATAAATAAAAAATATTATACCCGTTGCAAGAGAGTTTCTCTCCTCAACAAAAGAATCTGAATGTTTTATTTATTGTAAATCACACAAATTTAACTTACAACTATACATCTATCACACAAATTTTACATATCATATGTTCCACATTTATTGCAGTTATAATTACTTCACCCACCATTTTCTACTACTTGTTGTACTACCACATTGATTTGTAAGAGTTTACTCTAATCGAAATACATAAATTATTAATTGTATTGCCATCATATGATATGTTTCAAGCAAAAGTAGGTGCAAAGGTTATAAACAATGAAGATGTTCGAGGAAATCAAAATAAACAAGTGTCCTATCAGAAATGGCTGTTATTGTTTGGGTCAACACAAATTTGACCACTATCAAGCCATCCCCAAACTTTCCACACCAAATATTAAAATTTCACATTTCGGCTTGGGTTCCTTCTCCAACCATTGCATGCAGCCAGGCCAAATATCAATCCATGCAAAAACCCAGGCCAAATAGTAGCTTGGCTCTTTGCCCGTACAGAAAATAAGTGGAGTACAAGCGCAAGTCACTTTCCAGCCCACATGATTGTGCAGACCATTGCCCAATTCACGTCATAGTTGAGGGCCACAAATTCGAGGACGAGCGTGTGGCATCTAATATCTCAGTTTGAACAACTTGTTCTTTTATTTTTTTAATGGCTTATTATCACAAAAGGTCCCTAAGGTTTAGGAAACTATCAGATTGCATCCTTAATGTTTTTTTGTGTCATTGGTGGTCCTCAAGGTTAGTATGTGTAATCACAAATGGTCCATGCCGTTAGGTTCCGTCAAAAACTCCGTTAGTTTGCTGATGTGGCATATATATCACAAAACATCCCTAAGGTTTACTCAACTATCACAAATGGTCCCTGCAATTTTTTTTAATTTTTTTCATTTAAAATTCATAAAATTTTGGTTTTCTTTTTTAAATCTTATGAATTTTAAATTATTTTAAAATATACATTGTATTTTAAATACACATGACACTATATTATTTTAGATGTGGGTTCCACATATATGCCACATCAACAAATTAATGGAGTTTTTAAAAATTAATTTAAAATTCATAAAATTTAAAAATGAAAAAAATCAAGGGTTTAGGGTTTATAAATGGTCCTCAAGGTTAAAATCCTTATATAAATGGTTTTTTCATTTTTAAATTTTATGAATTTTAGATTATTTTTTTAAAAAACTTCATTAGTTTGTTGGTGTGGCATATATGTGGAGCCCTCATCTTCAAAAATATAGTATCATATGTATTTAAAATACAATATATATTTTTAAATATTATAAAAAACAAAAACAAAATTTTATGAATTTTAAATTAAAAAATTAAAAAAATTTGCAGGGACCATTTGTGATAGATGTGTTAACCTCAGGGATGTTTTGTGATATGTATATATGCCACGTCAGCAAACTAACGGAGTTTTTGACGGAACCTAACGGCAGGGACCATTTGTGATCACACATACTAACCTTGAGGACCATAAGTGACACAAAAAAACATTAAGGATGCAATCTGATAGTTTCGTAAACCTTAGGGACCTTTTGTGATAATAAGCCTTTTTTAATTCCAACCGAGGACTATGAGATCCAACGGTTGTTAGATTTGTTTTTAATATAGGTCATGTGTTACTTGTTATTACTTTCGAAGTCTCTGAAATAAAATGTTGTTATACTTTTTTTTTATTTTTCAGTGAAATTATATGATGTTTTAGGTTAAAATATTCAAAAAATGAAATCACGAATGTTGAAACAAAAATAATATCAAGAAAAATAAACGACAAAAAAGAAGAAGGGATTAACCGTTTTTAAACAATTTAATGCAGTTGCGGACTCAAATAATGAGTCTGCATGGTTGGAGGAAAAAACAATTTGAGTTTGGTTCATAAATAAATAGTTGTATTTTGAAGGGTGAAATTTTGAATTAAGCCCTAACATGTTTAGAGATGGTCCAAGTACATCTAAGAGAGTGAGTGACTCTCAACACTAGTACGTAGGGGTGCAAGTTGGATTGAAAATTCTGATTTCGTCCAGAAAATTTTCAATTTTGGTGAGTCCAAATCAATTCCGACATTTGAAAGTTTTGAAATTTGAGAATTCCGATGAAAAAAAAATTGTATTGGAATAGGAATGTATTTCAAGATTTTGAAAATTCTGAATTTCGAAATATATTGAGATTTTAAGCTTAAACTAGACTAGTTTTATGTTGAATTTGATATGACTTAATGATCAAATAAACATAGATAGCTATTTTATAAAGGATAATATCATATGACAGGTTTTCGAGCTTTTCTGTATAGTTTTTCAATTTTGAGCTAAATTTAACATTTTGAATCGTTAGATATGTTTAAAATTTTCAATGATTTTCTGAAACTTGCCAAAAAGATTCCAAAATATGTAAGTTAAGAAATTTTCCAATAATTTCGAAAATTCTGAGTTTTCCGAATTATAATGAATGTTGAAATTCCGAAAGTTTTTAGAAAATAATTTTCACTCTGAACTTTTTCGGAATGGAATTGAATCCCCTAATTCCGATCCGATCTGATCCGTCTGAAAATCAGCCGTACTAGTAAGCTTTGTAGCATAAATAGCTTTGCCATTCAAATTTGTCAATTCTATTTTCTTTTTCTCTTTTCTCTTTCCCCCAACCAAGTCGACTCAGAAAAACACAATGTTCTTCCTCCGAGTCCACTCAGTGGAAACCAATCACCCCCTCAGCCTCGAAGACGCCGAGTTCACCACTATCACAACTTCCAAGATCACCAGTGCTACTCAATCAAACCCTAACACCAGCCCCAAATTCAGCGAGCGAAGAGGCATAGCTCACCTGTTCCGAAGCATAGGACACTCGTCGCTGCCAAACAGTCCTGCCTCTCGATCCACTCTCCTCTTCGTCATTGCTGTTCCCAACTACCTCTCCTTCGACGACTTCATCCGCTTCTGTGGGTCCCGAGTCGACCATGTCCTCGAACTCGTCTTCATCAGGTACCGCTTCTAGATTTTCTTTGTTTACCGAGAAATTAAGAACTTTTGAATTGAGGAAATCTTCGGTTGGTTGCTTGATCAAAACCCTGAAATGGATTTCTGACGAAATTGAGGAAATAGCAAAATTTGTTTTTTTTCTTCTTTAAAATTAAAAAAAAAACGCGGGTAGGATTTTACTTCAATTGAGCCACTGAGTTGTGCCGGGCTTACATTGATAATTTTCATAAATATAATAAATCACATTTAAAAGATAAACTTGAGCTGACAATCTAAAAAAGCAATGCTGTGAAGTAAAGGGAAAAAAAAGGGTCTATGTATCAGTTCAGTGAATATCTTTGTTTGAAATTCAAGTTTCATTTTATCTATGTTTTTGTTTCCTTAGTGATCAAACAAAGTCCAATTTAGTATTTGCTTAATTGGATTAGGAACGATGGGATGGAAGATCGGTACAGTGTTTTAGTTGAGCTGAAGAATCAGATGACCGCCGACGGATTTTATCACACTTTAAATGGGAAGAAGTATTCGCCTGGAGAGGTAATGAGTTTTTCTTATTGTCGTTTATATTCATGTATGATGTATATTGTACATCTTATGTGTGCGATTTTCTTTGTTTGTTTGTGTTTTTTTTCAGGCTGAGGTGTGCCACATTCTGTTTCTGCTTTCTGTGGACTACACAGATTCAGATGAAATAGCTGGGACTCCACCAGAAGGATGTACTGAATTACCTACTTGCCCAGTTTGCCTTGGTGAGTCACAATTTTGTTTGGTGGGATGGGGGTTCTTCTGTTTATTTTTTTCAGAGATTTGATATTCTTGTGCCCAGTATTTATATGATTTTGGTTTAACTTTTGTTTCAATGTCAGAGAGATTGGATGCAGACACTAGTGGAATAGCAAGTACACTTTGTGACCATTCATTTCAATGTCCATGCATTTCAAAATGGACTTATTTATCTTGTCAGGTGAGTTGGTTTTCTGTTCCAAAATTTTGTCTTATGTGTTTAAGTTTATTAGAGATCTTGGTTGAGAGCATTGTTGACTGCACTACTGATATCAATTGCTACTTGCAGGTACTGAGGGACTCAAAATCCATTAAACTGGACCAACCACTGATGGTTTCAGTAGTTAGAAAAAATAAATAAATTTCTTTTGTAGATTATAATGAAATATTTCTATGTAACGATTGTGGTCTTAATTGGGTTTATCAATTTCAGCTTGAGTTTCCCTTGAGTTGGCATTGAGCCCTTTGTAACTCTGATATGTTTTAGGACTCAAGCAAAGTTTGAGAGTCCAGCTATATAGAAGAAAGTTGCTGATTTAATATTTGTGTGCCACTAGGTTTGCCGATTTTGTCAGCAGCAGGATGAAAAGCCAGCTTGCTCTGTATGTGGAATATCTGTGAATCCCTGGGTTTGCGTAATATGTGGTTTTGTAGGATGTGGAAGGTAAAGATGATGCACTCTTTTTTCTTCTTATATCTTTGGTTATTTCTGTCTCCAAAGCAAGAAAACAATATAGCCTACGCATCATTTACTTGATGAGCTATGGCGTTGTCTTAATTAAATTTGTCCAGCACGGAAAATTATTGATATTATTTGTTCTTCAAAAAGATATACAGAAGGCCATGCTGTTAGGCACTGGAAGGATACACAACATTGCTATTCTCTTGAGTTGAACAGGCAGCAGATCTGGGATTACGTTGGTGATGCTTATGTTCACCGCCTGAACCAATCGAAAATTGATGGCAAGCTAATAACTGATACGGATTCTCAATGTTTGTCAGTGGAAGGGGATTGTGACAGGTGTGAATGCAGTGACGATTCTGGAATTAGTGGAGCCCTCTATAGCAGCAAAGTTGAAACTGTATGTATTTATTTGAAGAATTTTTTTTTACTTTTACTCTACCTTGCACTATCCATTATTTGATGTTTTCTTATTCACATAACTGATCTTTTGATGTTGTGCTACAACAGATTGTAGACGAGTATAACCGACTTCTTGCAAGTCAGCTTGAGACTCAAAGACAAGTAGGTTGTCACCAAACCCACTTCTTCTTTGTGTTTTTATTTTTCCCTCTACCTAATTGGCTGTTGATCAAGTAATATCCTTTTCTTTTTCTTTGAATTCAGTATTATGAAGCTCTACTTATGGAGGCCAAAAGTAAAAAGGAAAGTTCAATTTTAGAAGCAGTGGAGAAGGCTGTAAATTCCAAGATGCTGGATATTCAAGCGAAACTAGAGAAATGTCTTGAGGAAAGAAATGCTGTTGAAGATGTGAGTTTGTAATGTGCTCGTCTTTATTTTGGGGTTTGGCATTGGAGTACTGTGTTTATGTGAAATCAAATTTTTTTTTTTCTTTCTGAAAGTTCATTTTATTTTATTGTGCCTATTTTTTGTGTTTGTTTCTTAGATCAACCGTAATCTCATCAAGGACCAAGAAACCCGGCGCAGGAAGTTGAAGGAAATTGAAGTGAGGTACATATTGTTTTCTCTCCTTCATTGATGGATGTCAAGTCTCCCTTTGTTTAGATACTAACACTTCGGATAGGACCATGACGGTAATAAGGGGTTGTCCAAAATCTGAAAGTGAAATATGGAGAGCCATTTAGTATTTGCCAAAACTTCTGTTAGTTTCTTTCTTCCCATCCTGTCCCCTCCTCTCCCACACAACAGATAGCGATCATTTCAGGACCCATGTGCCAGTGCTAGATCTATAGGATATGGCATAGAGGCAAGTCTGTGATTATTAATAGCGGAACTGGATTCTTTGGTTTTTATATCCTCCATGATTTAAACTCCTTTTAGGGAAGCTGCATTACTGAGGTTAAGAGAGGAGAAGATGGTTGATCTGGAAGAACAGGTATTGATGTTACGAGTTTCTGCATGTTAGCCACTATTTAGAGGTTGCTGGTTTCTCATCTTAACAAGTCTAAATGATGGTGGTGACAGATTAGAGATCTTACAGTCTACATCGAAGCCCAAAAAACACTTAATCACATGACGGATTCAGATGGCATCAAAGGGGGAACACTCTTGCCTGTACCTTCTTCAAAGCAATCTTCTCCTGCCAACTCTAGAAGACAAACAAAATCTGGCCGAAGACGGAACTAAAAGATGGGCACTCAACATGTCGTGTATAGTAATAATTGTGTGTCCAGTTGATTTTGGATCATGTAGCGATTTCAGCGAGTCTGAATCAACCAGTTGGCTAGGATATGGGTCCCTAGCCATTGTATCTTTTTCTTTTCTTCTAGCGAGTTCATTACATTGGAGATACTTCTTCCAACCTCCATAGTTCCTATAAATATTTGTACTAACATATCTTTGGTCAGTTGAACCACCATCAACCTGGCACAATACATCTACAGATTTCCTATACCTAAACAACATAGTTATTTTAAATTATTTAAATTATTATAATTTATTGAGTACAAGTACGGATTTTGTGTCTAGTGTGTCACATCTATTAGATTAAAAAGCAGTGTTTTTTTTTCTGTACTTCCACAGTTAATTTAGCTGATTTCTTATGTTAGATGTAAAATTGTGTTCCATATCTGACACTTATTTAAGTTTTATAGGATGTTGAATTTCACATAATTATTTATGTTTGATAGAATTGTTGGGATGTTGAATTTCATTGAAAGTTATGAGTACAAATATATATATATATATTTGACACAAATTTTGACACAAGCTTTAAACCCTTGGATTAGCCCACTATCAAAGGATGTGATTAAACAAATTAATTATTTTATTCTTTAAATAAGGACACAAGGCACTTCTTCTTCGTGCCTTCTCATTTACACCACCTCCCTTCTTCTTCTTCTTGCTTTTTCAGTAACCCTGAAATCACAAACTAGCCATCCAATTTCAGCAAACCATTCCATCCAAATCACAAACTAGCAATTAATCCTTAGAGTTAAGATTTATATTGATAAATCATTGTTTTAATAATCTACACAACAAGTTGCATAGTAAATCACATAAATCTAGCCAATTTGTGGGCGTTGGAGAGAAACTGGGTCTTTGTTTCTGTTCAATCAAAATTACTTCAGAGTTAGGGAAATAACGCGCCTTAGTTTTCATTCTCTTTATTTCCTATTTGGCTCTTTCCCTTCGTCGCTCTACATCTCTATGTCTCTCTCTTCTTCTCCATTCATTCATCTCCCCTCTACGTCTTACAATTTCCCACCAATAATTTTTACTTTAAAAAATAAAATAAAATAATGTTATATTTTAATCTATAGTATCGTACAATCTAGTTTCTTCTTCGTAATATTTTATTTTTATCACATAATAAATTTTTTCAATAAATATTGGTTATTTAGATGTTGAATATAAGTTAAAGCTAAAACATAGCATAGCATATGAGAAACTCGAAGAAAATCCAAATTAGTAGAGAAAATATGGAAGATTTCTTTGTTCCAACAGACCATATAGAAGATATAGCTACTTTTTTTTCCCCCTCTCATTTGCTTCAAGCCACAAATTAATTAGTAGAGAAGAGAAGATCGCAGGTGGATGATGAATGTAGAAGAAAGAGAGAGCAAAAAATGCAGAGGCTGCGATGGAACAAAAGAGTCTAGTGGGAAAGGGAAAGAACTAAATAAAAATAATTAATGAGATGAGAGAGAGAATGAATTCTTAATTAATATAGTATCAGAATTTTAATCCCAATGTATAAATATTAATTGAAGAAAATTTATTGTTTTGAGAAATGAAAATACATCACAACCATTAAAAGTTTATAGATCTAAAGGCCTAAAACTTGTGTCAAAACTTGTGTCAAAACTTGTGTCAAAAATATGGTGCCACGGATCCGCAGTTGTGATATAATACGACGGCTCTTGGCGCTAGAGACCAAGCAACATATATAAGTAAGTTATAACACACGGCTAAATTATAGGAAGGAAACCAACAAGAATTAAATGGCTAACAACTTCGATAGCAAGTAAGAAACTTGCATTGCGGGTAAACCTAGAAATCCTATAGACTGATAGGGTATAGCCGCGCGGCTGTACTTAAAAAAAATTCAATTCATAGCATATTTCATACGTATAGCCGCACGGCTATACAATTAATTAAAAACATTTAAAAAACATCGGAGTATAGCCGCGCGGCAATACATTTTATTTTAAAAAAAAGAATCCCCGTATAGCCGAACGGCTATACTGTTAATTAAATTAAAAAAGGGCCCCCAGTATAGCCAGGCGGCCATCCTATTAATTTTAATAAAAAAGGACCCAATATTGCCACGCAGCTGTACTATTCGCACACTTTCTTTCGAACATGAGACTACTCGTTTGCGAATCAAATTCTTTTTTCATTTGGTTGGAATAGTAAGTTACAAGTTATAAAGTGATAAAACTCAAATCACTTTAATTTTCTTGGAAACTTTTGCGATGTTGTGTTTGAAGTTCATTTGAAATTTTTGTAAATTCAAGCCAACTGATTACTGATCGTATGAAATCAATGTTTAAGCCAATCCCAACTTGACTCATCTTGGCTTGCTATAAGGAAACTTGTCATTAGAAAAATAAAAAATAATGAAACACTTGTCACATTATGATTGAATTATAAAGAGAAATGACTTTTTCTTGATTACACGTAAAAAGCCAAGCATTTTCATTGTCTTGGGAAGCCATTCCCATGAAACCCAAACACAAATCATAATCATCTTTGTTTTGGGATAGTATTTGGAACTCAGTGTAGGAGAAAAAGAAATCTGGTTTCAATGGAGCAATGGTTTTCGTTTGTGGAGAATGAGTTATAGATGCGCTTATTATAATGTCTACTGGATCCCGTACTGATTAAATTTCATCTTATATTTGTTCCATGTTATGGTTATTATGCTAAAGCAAGTCTTCTTCATTTTGTTTTAGGATGATGGACTTTAATGATGAAGCATAAGCGTGGAGCTGGGAATGATTTAGATATAGCTCATGTGGTTGCAGACTTGCTATTTTTTTCTTTTTCCTTTCCTTTTTTAATCAGAAGACTTGTTTAATTGTATTCTCCTTTTAGTCTTCTAATTGACAATTGGTGTTGGATTATGCCATAAAATATGCAGGTTATTGATGTAGAACATATGGCATAAGTAATTGAAGAGGAGCTGGAGTGACGCGCACACAAGGGCAACTCGGGTAAACTGTAGATTTGAGCTCCGAGCTCAGAATCGAGCCCATGATTTGTTGATTCGAAGAGAACAGAGTCACGAGTAAAACACATAGCTTTGCTATAATATATGGGCTTTTTCGGGCATCCGAGATCATTTAGTAGCCTGAAATATAGTTTCTACAGTTTTTTGAAACTTTGTTATTTTCCTATTTTAATTCCTTTGTTTTTTTTTTTGGGTCAAATAACTCCTTCGTTATTCCTAGAGTTTATAGGAGTATTTAAACATACTTTACATGTGGTTAGGATTATGTTTTGTTATTCCAGTTTATCAAATAAACCTTGAGGTTTCCTCATATCTTCTTGGTGGATTCCAGAGTTTCATGCTCTAAGCTAAGATTTTAGCCATTTATTTGTCACGCTGCCATTGAAAAGCTAGTGATCTAGTGAGCTTCATTTAAGCTTATTTGAGGGACACTCTTGTAAAACTCACCCGTGCTATATTTAATTTAAATCTGAAATCATATTTGACCCTAAAGGGTGTTTCTCAAATGCTTATAAGAAGAGGACTTATATATATATCATATAAGACAGGCAAGCAAAACCAGCAGCTAGGCACAAAAATGAAAAACCAGCTCACCATTAACAAACAGAGAAAGTACAAACTTGTAACACTCGGCAGCTAAAGGCCATAACATCAAACTACACTAGTCGTATGCATATATGCGCGACCAATTTTGTATTTTCTCAACCTTTTCTTATGGATAGTAAATTCATAATGATTGGACGCTGAGGAGTGTGTGCTGCTAGGAAATCCTGTGTTGAGTCCATCATATGGACCCCAACAAAATAAATGAGGAAAAGAGGCGTCAAATTACTTTTGGCAGGGAAACCCAAGAAGGTGAGGAATCCATACATGGTTAATATAATTTCAAGCACACATGCTGTCATTAAATCCGTTGTAGTCTAGTTGGTCAGGATATTCGGCTCTCACCCGAAAGACCCGGGTTCAAGTCCCGGCAACGGAACTCTATTTTTTATTTTTGTATCTTTCTTCATCGAAAGAGGTCTATATCAAATCTCTGCTTCACTAATATCATATAATATTCATGCAAAATTAATATTGATGTGCTCTTACTAATAAAATAATTTTGCAAGAAACCTATTCACAACTTTTTTGTTTTTTGTTTTTTTTTTTTGATAGCTAGTCACACAAATTTAACTTATCACTCCATTTGATGACACAAAACTTTTATATCTATCATAAGCTGCACATTTATTGCAGCCATAACTTAATGTTAAGAGTTTCTTTTAACATTCTTAATGCATTGGTAAAGTACAGAGTCTGTCATGGTTGCAAATGTTATAAATAATAAGATTTTGGAGGAAAACCAAAACAAAAGGGTATACTATATGAGAAAGTAATTAAAATGTGTGATTATGATGTCACGTGTGTAGAAAATAATTTTTCATATCATTTTTCTATTGTATTAAGTATCATTAAGGATTAGTCAAGGATATTACTTTGTATTGCTTCAAGATATTTTATTTAAAGACTGAAACTTCATTTTTATTATTGTCTAATATGAGGTATTTTGTTTTCATTTAACAATTAGTTAAGAAATATAGTTTATTTTAAAAAGGGTGAAACTAGTCATGTATGTTAAAACGGGTGAAACGAGTCATGTTTTTAAAAAATGAATCACTATTATTAACGGATGAAATAGATCGTGTTCATGTATGATACTTTCCACCCCTTAACCCAACATGTCGTATTCGTGTCAACCCATTAAGAAAGCAGATTGACATAAACACGACACGAGAAAGACAAATACGACATGTTTGCCAAGTCTAAGGTTATGTATAGAATACCCATTATTACATTTATCAGTTCCGATCCGAGCTATGATTCATTCTGCAATATCATGCCACATAAAATGTTAACAATATTTCATTGGTTGCCTCTATCACTGTGTATACGTTCCCAAAGGAACATGTTATTATTCAAAGTATAGTAATCCCTACAACAAAATTAGTCATGGAAACGATCGAACATTTTAATTTATCCCAATCATCACCCATTTTCTCACACTCTTACTACTTAAACTAAACCGAAGAGTAATTAGTCAAAGAAGTTCTAGTTGACATCAAACATTTATACCAACGGTTGCTCCTCGTCAAAAGCTGTGGTTGGAGACTAAGTGCTTTATGTTGTATTTCAACATGCATTCCCCACCAATTTATTTTTCCACTTCTTTGGAAGAGGTGGTTCCTTAATCCCTTCAATTCAAGACCTTTATCGCGTTTGTATTGATAGCTCAGGAAATAGTTAGAATTTGAAGCCGAAATCAACTTGTATAAGATTCCAAATTATCATTCGAGACATGGTCAAGAATGTTATATACAAGGCTCTTCTTCATACTGAAAAAAAGAATGTGATCACTATACTCTCCAAGTCAGATTATATCGCAGTGCCTAAACCAACAAAAGCCTACTCAAAATTTGCCTTCACTTTACACAAACATGACGATCTAAGCAAGTAACGATATCCATTGCTTCCAAGTAGCTCACCAGTGCTTAAAATGTTTTATGGCTCTTCCAATGCACCATTTGAATACTCCTCCCCTGCGACACCGGATGTTCCATTTGATAACCGGCTTGTGCTGTTGGAATTAGAATAAGTGGAGTATGTGGAAGCAGGGTTGCCTCGTGACTGCCGGGTCTGTGCAGCTGTACTACTTCTTGTCACTTTGGCACGAGCCTTTCTACCCTGTGGTGGAGGAAAGAACCAAAACATTTTTTAGTTTCCACCCTAGCGTTCTCATTCAAGGAACTTTCTATTTTTGTCTTCTTAACCATAAAATACGAACAAGTGTCTAACATATGAAGATATCAGAGAATCACCTTTCCCATACACTTCTCCAGATGAGGAGCGAACCTCCCAGCCATGATAGCTCGACCACAATTCATGCACTCAAATACTTCATTGGCTACAGAAGGATGGGTCTGTCCAAATATGTCAACCACATACTTGCTATTTGCTTCACCACTATTACTAGGATCAGCTACCCTTACCCGTGCTTGGGCTGACAGCCTTAGTTCTTCTTCCTCTTCTTCAAAATTACGATCAAGACCCAACTTTGCTATTCGATGACACTCAGATGCAACATCAACAATAATGGAATCAAGGAGATCCCCAAAAATATGTGACGTAATCTGCAACCACAAGCCAGAAGAGAAAGGCACTATGAGAACTATATTGTCAGCTGATTTTTACATGCACAGATGAAATATTCAAATTTTTATGTTCTGAATTACATTACACAAGACCAAGAATAACACTGAATTATCCATATTCTAGCCTTCACATACACAAGAACCATTCCACTATGAACGGAAAAGTCTTATAGTGCATTGAAGTAGCAACTTATGATAATGCCAAAGGGATTGACCTTTGAATATCCCTTGTGTAAAACATATATTAGAAATGTTAATTCCATCATTTGCTTCCATTAAGATAAGCAAATTCATATTTTCTTTCCTTTGTTCTGTTTTGGTAACTACAGAACACAACCCTTGGATCACGAGCATTTGCTCTTTACCCAAAAGCAGTGATCAGCAAACCAAGCATATGATGCCCCAGGACCATGTCCACAATCTACAATGAACAATTTACTAGTACAAACTACTTGGCTATCAAACACTATAGCTAGTGATGTCAAGAACATATAAATTTGATTAATGACTTGAACTGGTGCATCAACTATAACTAAACATAATCAGTCCTTAAATAAGGTTGTTAAACCGTCTATAGGTTGATAAGATGCATATCAATGCACTTCAAGACATAACAATTGAAAACCCACAAAAATCACCAAGCCATTCTCATACAGACCCAAAACAAAACTTCAAAATCCATCACCTTCTTCTGGGTCAGAAACCACAAAACCAAAATAAAAAGAAGGAACAAAGGGTGTTCCTTTGAATGTAAATGAATAAATACCTGAGTATCAGAGGAAGAAGACATATCACCTTCATTTGGAAGCGACATGAGGGAGCTAAATGGGATTATAACCTACCCAAAAACAGAAAAATTGTTAAAATTAATCATCCAAGGAAAACAAGAAATCATTTTTATGACAGCAACTTTGGTACAACCCAAGAATTTATAAGAACCCAAAGTAGTCCTTTACTTATAATGAAATTTAAGCGAGATTGATATGAACTGATCGATCTAAGCAGCAAAACTCTGCAATACGTGAGAGAGAGAGGACTCACTGATTGTTCGAAAGGAAAAGGGGAAAGTGCTCAGAAGCTGCTCTGAGACTGAGGCAGAGAGGGAAGTGATCCCAAATCGATGGAATTGGGATTTTGGGAAGGAGAACAGAGATTATCCACTGCGACGCGCTTTCTTCTGTTCTTTCACTTCAACCTATGGGAGCTTGCCATGCCCCATTTTCTTAGCTTCTTGTAGAAGAAAAAAAAATTAAACAAAAGTAGAAAAAATAAAAAGTTCCGTTGCCGGGAATCGAACCCGGGTCTCCTGGGTGAAAGCCAGATATCCTAACCGCTGGACGACAACGGAATGTTGATTATAAGTTGATTTGAAAAGATATTTATTAGGATTTTGTGTAAAAAAAAAACAAAAGTAGAAAAAATAAAAAGTTCCGTTGCCGGGAATCGAACCCGGGTCTCCTGGGTGAAAGCCAGATATCCTAACCGCTGGACGACAATGGATTGTTGTTTAGGTTTAACAAAATCTAAGTATATGCTCCGAATCAATTTCGTGCTGTTTGCTGTTTGCTTTTTGTCTTTTTTATTTTCTCCAAAATTAACTTTAGAATCAGTTTCAATACTAGATTATATTACGTACAATAGGAAACTAATGAATAAATGTAAATGTACCAAGATTCTTATGCACCAGTTCATCCTCCTCGTTTGGTACACAGGATTGGCTTGGACTAAATTTAGTACCATGTTTGCTTTATCTAATCCTAGTCTTAGATGAGATTGCTAATACCGGGCCCACCAAAAACACCTCCTTAGGAGGGGACTACTAATCCTATGTGGAAAGGGAGGATTAGCTAGTCCTAATGGTGACCAATGTATAAAATGCATATATTATATTGTAAAATTAATAACATATATTATTATTATTAAACTTACTTACACATATACTATAATGTACATATATACATGTATATACACATAAATATATCATATATGTATATATGTATATATATACATATACATATATACATGTATATTATTATTATAATATACCCATATACACATATACA
>NW_018921764.1:469100-493062 GCF_002207925.1 Prunus avium
GGCAAAAGGCATGCAAAAGTCTAAAAGCGATAAATTTACACGAGCAAGCATGTCCCTATTGAGGCTAAGAATTAGAGGGATGAGATCTTGCAGACGACAAAACTGTAAATACTGATACAACTCCTCGATTGTAAAACCATCTATCACACTCCATCTCAATTGATCACTCCCTTGTTTGAGGTATAATGAGACCTAATGACAGTGGATCCCCTTGCTGTAGCTTAAGTTCCCTAGCAGACAGACAATCTAGCAAACCCACTAAAATCAGCTATCAAAAGATGGTAAAAGATGAATAATCTGAAAGCACTTTCAGCAGGGATAACTACTACAGGCACACAGACAGTGAACCAGCAAACACTCACTGGTTAAGTTCATACAAGCTCACTCTTCAGCTATTACTTGCATAGGAAAATGCTAGCAGCCCCTTTTAACAAAAAAGCAACAACATTCAATCCTGCTACATGTGGCATGCTTTTGCTCCCCATTCTTCACATCAGCAGCACCTTTAGTGGTACAACCAATTATATTTCTGGTATACTTAAGCATAAATAGTATCTTTTGGAAGT
The DNA here is from genome assembly GCF_002207925.1 of Prunus avium. Next base: position 469,667 of record NW_018921764.1, read on the forward strand.
TGTCAGTACACTAATTGAGGTGAGGTTTACAGTTTCAATTTTTAACCAATTTTGTAAAATCTTTTAGCTATGGTTCTTAATTATCAACAAAATCAGTGTTTTCCCACAAATCAATCAGAACCCAACACAACCCACCAAATTAGACGAAAAATTGTATATCGAAACAGAAAACGTATACAAACACGTACAAATACGCGTTACACTGGGTACCCAAAAGAGAAGAGAAAGATGTGATTTTGACCTGGTCGAAGACCCCACGTTTGGCGGTCTCTTCCCACAACAGAAGGAAGAACAGAGCAACACCACCGGCAATGAAGGTGGCGCAAATATCAGCGACGACCGGGTTTTGAGGAAGCATAGTGGGAGCTGACGTCACTTGGCGGCAAGGACTCCGATGCTTGGTGGTGGTTGTTGTTAGTGGGTATCTGAGTGTGCCAGCGAAGAGAGAGTAGGAGGTAATGTCTGAGATTGATTTGGGAGTGAGAAGAAGAAGACCAAGTCTAAAGGTAGAAGACGGTCGAAGTAGGTGTCCTACCTGGCACGGAAACGAACATGGTGTGCCTATGCCTACTGGATCTAAGGCGCGGCAAGAGTGCATTTTTGCTCCTATCAAATGCTCTGAACCAACTTACCCTTCCCCTTTTTGCACTAGCCTTTTTAAAATATATATATATATATATAAATTTTGTTTGTTTTTGTGTAAATTCCACTTGTACTATAAACTTTTAGAGAAAAATTAGTGTAAGACCGTTATGCTGTGTAAAATTAGTCATTGCCACCTCCAGTAAAGTTATCCGTTTGAATGGGAGTATACGCTGACGCAGTTGTATTTGACACGTGGCTGTAATTGTGGTATTACCGTATCATTCTATAATTTCTCCCGAGATGGGTTGGCTATTATTTAATTTTCCTGGGCTAGAGCCTAACAAGTCAGTACTGGGCTAGAGCCCACTCTAACTCAAGCGTGGATCCACCTTTGCACATGAGCAACCCACGTAAGGAACTATTTGATTTTAAATTGGATGCTCTAATTCTTAGCAACATGTCGAGCGGTGATTTCTTTTTTCAGGGAATATATATTAAGTATTTTACTTATATATGTCTTTTAAAAAAAAAATCAAAATACTTATATATATAGGGTAAGAGAATGCTATCTACTTTGCCCTTTATACATTTTTCTATTATGTGGTTTGATGATCAAAACCGTCTATCTTCTAGGTCACCAGTAAAGATTATTTATGCAAAACATCAGACAAATAAAAAATCATTTGGCCATCGAACTGTTTTCGAATAAATAGACGAACCCTGGTGTTTGGATTAGACAATGAATTATCACACTATTAATCAAATGGCAAAAATGATTTTCAATTTGACTGATCTTTTTCATGAATGACCTTAAAAATGAACAATTTCGATTATCATACAAATTGCATAATAAGAAGGAGAAGGGGGAAGACACAAAGCAATGTAGCTAGTGTTTTCTATCTAAGGTAATGCCCTTTCAATAGACAGTCTGGCAGTATGGAATGTTCATCTTGCTAGATACTGAATATACGAATCAAATATTCAAAAAGTATTGATCTAAGCAATGATCGAAATTCACAGTATGACAATATATAAGTATTTTATGTCTCCAAACTGTCTATTCTGAATCTGGATCATTGATCATATTAATTATTGCAAGAATGTGTGTGGTACAAACTGGCAATGTGAAAATATAAGCATTTGTTTGGCGGCACAAGAATATTGCAATTATTCATGAATCTAATATACATAGTAAGTGTGAACTATTCTACATGGCTCATGAACCGATACTCTGCACGAGCTTATACTTTGCATGTATGTAGAGAAATTATTGCGTGCGCCCATTGTATATAATTTTTACAAGGTAATCGAATTAAGTATATAATTTTTTACAAGGCAATCATAGTTATCGAGAATACAAAAATTTGTACCCTGTAATTAAAATATTTGATACCAAACACAAATTTACATTGGAAACTCTAGCAGTCTATGGGGCATAACCTTAATGCATGCTCACCTTACTAGTCCAATTGTGACAAATACCAAACCATTGAGAAAAATGTATTTGAACCAAATACTTAATTAGTATATGTAGTGTGTCATATACCATGTGTAGAAATTATATTAGAAAACATATATATATACTCCAAGAAATGAAAATAAAGATAAAGATGTAGCCCTAGTAGTATAGTAAAAAAAACAAATCAATTGATCCGGATTAGAATTAATTGTCAAAACTATTCAGTCAAAACAAATAGTTCATTTTGACAAAATTAGTTGCTAAATTTCGATTTTTTACTTACGATCATACGTGTTTCAAAAGTCACTATAATTTTGATTTTATTTCAACTTATACGATCCCATGTTACTTAAATATAAGAATTAATTAAGATATATAATTATATGGAGCCAAGAGAGTAAAAATGGTAATTTTGATTAAAATGAAAGTAAAAACAAGACAACTAGAGAAACTATAGCTTGTTCATATCCAAGATTCTCTTGTTATTTCTTTTTGTTTAGTATCTATAAAAAGGGACATATAGAGAACCCTAATACTCACTTGCTCTAATCATTTTTCTTTTGTAATGTTGGTATCATATGAGTAATAACATTCTAGGCTTTGGTTTTCTAGGTTATAATTAATGTCATTTTGGCTAACATCTGTTTGGCTGCTTGGCTTTTTCAGGTGACAAAGATACAAATGGAGAGCTTCAACAAGAACACAAACTCCCAGCTTCCCCCACTGACACCTCTGCCACCCTCTCATCTAGGGTGGCAGAGCTCAAGCGCCAACTCTCCCATTATCCCATTGGCACCACCATCCTATGATATCAGTGGTAACGCAGCTGACAAAACCAAAGGACTTGCACTAGCACTAGAAACTACTCATGAGCCCAACTTTGAGATCCAGATTGTTGATCTAGAGGATGATGACCTTGAAGAGATGGACGCCAAGCAGCAGAAAAAGTTTATTATCTAGCCTTCTTACCATAGATCTCCTTTCCCTAAATATTTAAGAAATTAAAACCGCGGTTGGAAATTTGAATTTTGACCTTTTTGTTAAAATTATAAGATCCAACCCGAAATTAATTGGTAATAGGTGGAGAGGCTCAATATCTTGTACTTAAGTACAAGTCAGACTTTGACATTCCATAAAACTTAAAACATGAAGAATCTAATTATACTGTAAAGATCCGCTCAAGAAACATGCATTTTCCTTCTGTCTTTTTCTAGATCCAATAATTTTTAAAAATGTTTGATCTGTTTTCTCTAGGGTTTTGGCTAGCAGAGAGTATTCACTCAGGTATCGGATCAAGCAGGCTGCATATGTTACGAAACTCGAAAGCGAAGTGAAAGTACTCCAGGTAACTTGCATCTCGTTCGTCCCGACATAAATTCTCCTTAATTATATGTGTTGTTCCGTTGTTCCACTTAATTTATATATGCATGTAAGTGTTGATCCTTTGCACACACATAAAAAAAGAGTTTGCTACATGGATGTGGGATTTTATATATACATCATGTGTGCAGACTGAAATAGCTGTCAACATTCCGAGAGTCAAATATGCGTGTCATCGTAATAAGTTGCTGAGAGCGGAAAACCATGCAATGAGACAAAAGCTTGCTGCCTATACTGACGAACTTAAGTTCAAACAAGGTTTCTCTTCTCTCTCTCTCTATCCAAATCTAAACACCGTTTTTGTTATTTGTATAATCTCAATTGATCATTTGCGAAACAAAAACATCGGCATATTATTTCAAATTTTCTTGATACATACATGAATGAACATAACCAAGGGTTAAACTTAAATCTTTGGGTATATGCAGCTCAGCATGAGGCACTGGTGAAGGAGAGAGACTATTTGAAGCAGCTCCATCAAGCTCTTCTACAACAAGGAGCAGCTGAGGCCTTCAACCCTCCAGATTATCAAATGGACTTCAACCCTCCACCAGATTATCAAATGGCCAATTTGGGTCTGGACCAGCCTGGATTTGGGCTTGGACTTGCTGATCAATTCACCGGGCCAGCTGGCCTGGTTGACACTCTGATGCCGAACCAACCTGCTGATGATCTGAACCAATATGGCTGGCCTGGACAGTCGTTTGTGGAGATGAATGATTTGGACATGCCTAATATGGGCACATTCATCGACCCTTTTGAAATGAATCATTTGGGTATGGACATGGATGATCACATGGCCATGAATCCGCTTAATTAACATGATCAATAATGATGATGATGATGATGATGGTGATCTGCATGACCCAGCTGGGCCCTCCTTCAGGTTCATGTGAAATTTCATATAGAAAGTCCTCCAGCTAGCTTGGTTTATTAGTAGTATTTTGTTGGAATTTTCCGGACACATATCCATGTTTTTGTGCATGGGATTTTAATTTTCTTTATGTTTCTTGCTTAAATTAATGAACTCAGTTTGGTGTTTGTTAAAGAGACACATGATTAATAATATTATGGAGGGCTTTTGTTTCCACTCGTTTACATTACTTGAATTTGAATTATTTACTTAGTTAATAGATCCATTAATTCTTCAAGTAGATTTTTTTTAAAATTACCCAAGACTTTAAAAAAGAAGAAAATTTTGAAGTGGTTGACATAACAAAATGACTTTATTTTTGTATAAATTTCAGGTTGTTTCTTTGTCAATTATAATTTGTTGTATGATAAATGAAATTGATTAATGAAGTATATGCTAGTCCTTTGTTTGTGGATTTATGTTGGGTAAATACCACGAGGTGTCCCCACATCTGAATGGTGGGATTAATCCCCGCTCAGGGTTTGGTTTGTCCTTGACCACAAAGTGCTTCAAACGGGTTTCGAACCCCTGTCATTGAGGCACTAGGTAATTCACCAGTTGAAGGTGGTAGTTTGCCAACTGCACCACACCTTGCGGTTTGTTTGTTTGTGGATTTATTTCTTATGTGAACACATAAAACATTGTTTTACACTATAGTATTTTGAGTAAATTAAAGGGAACTGATTTTCCCACTCCCCTTTTGTCTACTTACATTCCATTTGTTGAAAATTGTATGTTCTCACGTCTCTTTTATTCACTTACACTCTCTTTTATGTTATAATAAAAAATATTAAAAAAACAAAAAGGAGTGTAAGCAGACAAAAGGAGAATGAGAAAATGATCACCCAAATTAAATTAGTATAAGTAAATTTAATCATTTAGTCTCTTTCTTCTTTGGATTTCTAGCATCCATTGTACCAAAACCAAAAATTAATAATTTCTTATTAAAACCATGACCCAAAACATAGTACCATATCTAAGTAAAATAGGAAATATACAAATACATAAAGAAATGTTGCCTTGCTTGACAGATTGACACATTGTAATACTAAGACTGTCAATGTGAACCTTTGGTTAGGTAGATTCAAGATTCAATAGATTAGGTAAATTTCTTATTTAAAATGACAAACTGTCTAACGAGAAAACATTTTATGTATGCACTGCATCCAGACAAAGCCTAAAATCTTCCTTTCTCGTTTTTTCCTTCTTTGCTGGGTGTCCCAAGGGCATGTACCATTTGGTAGCTATAGGATTTTTTTCCAGGACATATATCTAGTGTGTCTATGATGCCATTTAAAGGATATCCAGAAATTTCTCGGGAGGGGGGCTTGTACCAAAGATATTTTTAAGGTGCATTTTATGTTTCCTAATATGAATTTAGGTTAAAATCAAATGAGTTCTTATTTTATCTGGTTATATTTGAAGCTTTCACCTATCCTAATTCTAACTCATTAAAATTTGAATTAATTTACGTATATTGTAGGATGCTGAGGGTATAGCTTAGCTCAACCTTGAGGCAAAACATTTCCCAAGTACGATTTTAAACGTAAAAGCTCACATCATAATTAGTCCCCCTCCTCCAAGGCCCAGCACCCGCTCCCACCCTAACAATGTTTAATGATATCAACTCTTCAATTTTTTAAGTTCTTCTTCAAATAAGATCATATATGAAAATAATAATGATTCGTGAATAAATAAATACAGTTGATGAAACATTAATTGCCATGTATGATAGGAACTAAAGCCCTAGAAGTACTCTAGTTTTTCTATGAAACAAATGGTGCATGTTGATATAAGGGTTGGTGCTCCAATATGCATACATATATAGAGTTATTTGCACTAACCCTTTTATGTTTTCGGCTGTTTCACAAAACTCCCTAAGGTTTTGGAAATTACCCAAACACCCCCTAAGGTTTTAAATTATTTTCACAAAACCCATTGTCATTGATTTTCGTCCAAAGATTGATGATTTTATATAAAAAAATTCTCCAAATGACAAAGTTAGCCTTTGAGTTTAGATTGCACATACATTCATTGAGGTTGATTTTGTCATTTGCACACATTTTATTAGATGAAATCATCAAGTTTTGAACAAACAGTCAACGAAAATGGGTTTTGTGAAAACAATTTGAAACCTCAAGGAGTGTTCGTGTAATTTCTGAAACCTCGGGGGATTTAGTGAGAAAGTCAAAAACCGATGGGGGTATTAGTATAAATAACTCTTTAAACATTGCATACATATACAATATATATTAACAAATTATAATTAAAGACACTTGTCATCTACCTCTAAGTAAGTTGTTGGATGAAAATGTCACTACAAAAAAAAAGTGGTAACAATCATCATTATTTGGTGACAATCACCCGAGCAAATGTCACCAAATGTCACCAAATAATGGTGATTGTTGCCACTTTTTTTTGATAGTGTGTGATGGTTTAAGAACTATATAATTTAGTTACATGCTTTTAAATCGTTACCCTACATATCAACTGTTCAATTTTAATGAAATGCTAGCGTAATCTTATATATGTCTCGTTAAATTAGGTATATGTGAGTCCGCACTCAACATTTGATGTAGAACAGATAGTTGAGGTGAAACCGGCAAGTTTCAAGTTTGGGCCTCAAGCTCCGCTTTGGGCCCATGACCTACCGTTTTGAAGGGAACAAATGTATGGGCTTTTTTGGGTGTTCGAGATTGTTTAGCAACACAAACGAGCCTTTTAATATTTTGCTAGTTTTTGGAAACTTTTGTTATTTTTCCTTTTTAATTCCTTTTTGATTCCTAGGGTTTCTAGGAATATTTAAACCAGCTTTAGCACTTGGCTAGGGGATGATGTTATCATTCTAAATTCAATAAACGAGAGGTTTTCTCATATTTGGTGAATTTCATACTTTGATTCTCTTAGGCTAATCATTTGATTGCCTTGTTACGTTGTCAAGTTGTGTCAATATTTGTGGCTAATTAATAACTTATACTATAATTAAGAGAGAACTCAGTACGCGGAGACAAATATAACCGTCTAACCTTGAACATGGTTAAAGATAAATACAAATAACTAAATTTTAACTAATTATATGTCACTTTTAATTTCTACCCACTTATTAATTCTTTCTCTCGCACAAATTACTTCATCTCTCTGATTCCGTTGTAACTTCCATATATCATACTGCTCATGCATCGTATCTATGTGTACAATGTTTATAGTATTTTATACAATGTATTTCTTTAAAAGATCTCAAGAACTTCTTTTCTTTCCACTTGTATCCAATCAAACCATGCGAAATTCCACATGAAAATCGACCTTGGATTTGAATGCGGCCTTGGAGTCATATGAGAATATGCATTTTTCATCGATGCTTTTCTATTGGTAAAAGGGTAACAAGAGATTTTCTTTAGATCTTTCTTTGTTGTAGATTAATGCATGCCTCATTTGTATTTAAAGACATAATTTTTTGTTTGCTTTCTATTTTTAATTGTGTTTCCTTAGCTTCTTGTAAGATTTACTTGAACCAAGTTTTTGTGTAGGAATTAATCTAGAGTTAGAAAAGTCTTTACATGGCGGAGCTAGAATTGTAAAATTGGGGTGGCCGAAATAGAAAATAAAGTATATAAAATACATATGATTTAAAACTTACATGTTAGAGTTAAATATTTTGAACTTAATCATGTCTAATTTATTTTAGAGAGTCCATTAACTTAAATTACAAGTTGTCAATTATTAAGTATATATAATATATAATATTATATATAATATGGTAGAGGGAGGTAAAAAATTAGGGGGAGCCAAGGCCACTCCTGGCCTAGAAGTGGCTCCGCTCTACAATGAATTACATGAGAGCATACATATATATATATATATATATATGCGTTACTTTATGTACCTGGATTTTTTTTTTCTTTTGTCAATCAAGCCATTTCTATATATAAAAATGATTGAAAATCCTTTAATTTTTCTTGATCCTCAGACCAGCAAGATTGAAAGCTAGTAACCTTAAGTGCATGTACTTCACTAGTATTAGGATCTTATTGTTGAAAATTTATTCAATGTGATGTCAGGCAGTCCACATGGCACAATGTGGCTGATGATCATATTGTTGTACTGTAATGATTAGGGCTAATCCATACCTTGCGTCAATTCATCAGTTTAATCCATATCAATTGTCTTCATTACAATTAGGAAAAATATTTAAATTGAAATTTTTCATACAACGTTCTTCTCACAACACATAAAGGGTTGGCACAAAACAAACCTGATCGAGATGAGGTTATATACATGGAAGAAATTTTGAGGAAACCCCTTTAAGGGAAAACCAAGTTCAAATATGTTAAGCACCATCAGCACTTGTCTAAATGATGCTCTGCAAATTGACCAAACTACCCAACCCTACCTCAATCCAACATGATTTGTGTAAAAGACTAGTTTTGTAATTTGATCTATTAGATTTTTCAAATTGAGACTAAATGACAGCTTTGTAGGCGCCAATCAATAATGTGGGGGGATGGTAATATTTGGTAATTTTTCTGTATCTTGTCTGTATAAACATAGGTTAAGTGTACACATTGATTTCTGAGTGCTTTGTTCTCCATCACAAATTCCTGCTCTCCCCTTTATAAGGACATTATTTCTATACTCCTGGTGTGTGTCTGTGTTTTCTAGCATTTCTTGTTTTCTTTGCAAAGAAAGAGAAAAAGGAGAGAGTGAGAGCAAAACTATGGATCCAAACAAGAAGCTTAGCTTTAGCGAGGGATTTGGATCATGGGCTAATAGACCCATCGACCCGAGGCAATTCTCAATGATGCCTCCACCCAACCTTCCTTTACCCCCAACTGGTTCATTTCAAGGGTGGAGACAACAACCCTACTGGATGAGCCATGCTGAAGGAATGGGTGGTGCAAGCAGCAGTAGTGCCAATAACATCCATGGCCAGTTTTCGGAGCTTAATCCAGGGATTAATGCCCTTAATCCCGGGATTAATGCTGGCATTGCCAACAGGCTCAACAATATTAATACCACTCCTTCTATTGCAGCAGCTGGTAATAATGGTGGAAAAAATCCAAGCTCTGATAGTGATGATGACCATGCTAATGGCAAAGCCAAAACTGTAACTGTGGATGGTGTTCAGGTCAAACTGGGCAAAAACGCGGACGCTGAGGCCATGGATCCAAAAAAGCTAAAACGGTCGGTAACCATCAACTATATACATTAGTTTGTTGTTCACCACATTAGAATAATTTTGTTTGTACCACTTTAAATTTGTTGACCACCTCTTTAATAGAGTCAAGTCATTTATGTATATTGTATTAATGTGGGTCCCAATTCTACTTTTATTAGAGCAGGAAAACTTATATAAAATAGAAATAACACTGTTTTGCTATTTCCGGTCAATCACAGAATGTCACGTTGAAAAGTTATCACACGAATGACATATTGTGATTAGCCGAAGATAGCAAAATAGTTTTATCCCCGTTTCATGTAAGTTTTTTTCCTATTAGGGGATTTTGTTAATAAGGTACGTAGTTAGAATATGTGGTCCAAATATATAACAGTAATTTTAGGTAACGTATTATTTTTGTTATTATATATCTAACATTTTCATGCGGATATTTGATGGTTTTTTTAGAATCATTTCAAACCGGGCCTCGGCGCAGAAATCTAGACTGAAGAAACTACAATATATCGCGGAGATGGAAAGGAAGGCGAAGGCTCTAGAGGTAACCATTGGGAGCTCTCACAGAAACCATACGATTCAGAGATATTTCCCTCAACATATATATGAATTAACTCAACTTCAAAATACATTGTATTTGCTACTTAATTTGAGTATGAAAAAAATATCTTAAATATAATTATTTGATATCTCATTTAATGTTTGTGTACATAGGCTCAAATAGCTTTTTTAGCTCCTCAAGTTGAGTTCTACACACACCACAAGCATTATCTACAAATGGAGCAAAAGGCCTTGAACCAACAGATAGCTGCTTACGCCAGGGACAAGTTAATGAAAGATGGTAAAACCCTATCCAGTACCCCATATATATCTTCACCATCACTGATGGTTTATATATAGCCCCTTTCTATTAAGGACTTCTTCAAATAATTTTATTTGATGGACACTCTTTAGGGTACTTCACAAAAAAAAAATTGAGCGATCCAAACTGTCTATTTTTCAAGTCTTCATTCATAGATCATCCTTACAAAAAATCAGACAAATTAAAAATCATTAAAGCATCTAATTGAGACAAACAAAATCACTTAACACAATGCTTCAAGATATCATATTCAATAATTTAATTGAATAGTCAAATAATATTGGATTCAAGTGATTTTTTGTAGAGATGATCTTTAAATGAATATCTACAAAATAGACGTTTGGATTAGTGAAATACAATGCGGGATGGGCTCTACAATGGTGTCCCTCAACCGAAACTCTTTGTATATATATATACACAGAGGTAGTTTGTGTGTTGGATAATGAAAAATGTGTTTTAATTTGGCAGCTGAAATCGAAGCGAACAAAAAAGAGGTGGCCAGGCTGAGGGAACTGCAGTTGAGCCAACAGAAGGCCCGCTTGCAGGCCAACGCAAATGAAAGCAGCAGGTTGATGAATTGGGAACAGGCAAGGTTAATGGAGCAGATGGCAAATTCAGGCCTTAATCAGTCTGGTCGACAGATGGAACCTTCAAACTCAAGGAAAGGTAAAAATAAAAAAATAAAAAATTATATCAACTTATATGAGGTAGCTAGCTAGATATACTAGCAAATTAAGTCCTTGATTTGAACCTTGTACAATTTATCTCTCGTCGTTCGTACTATTTTTCTTTCTGCTTTCTAGTTGCTTCTACGAAGTAGCATTTAATGTAAAATACGTTTTTCACTGTTAGATTGGTGAGTTTACTTTTCCTTCGTTTATGCAGCCAGATTATACTTTAGACAAAAAGAATAGATGTGCGAGTGAGTTCGAATCCCCCTTCTCCTAGTTTAGATTAGATTAAATTAGAATATCGTTTGCGTATAAAAAAAAGAAGAAAAATAAATAAATAAATATTCACTTCAATACAGATTTATGGAACTTTTGATAATATTAGGAAATAACACCAAAAAGCACCTGAGCAGTGCTTTTTCTTTTGGGTCTTTTCCTGTTTTAGAACATATCCTTTTAAACAGTCTCTTTTGTATATAAGTAATTGAGAGAGGATTATATGTTTTTCCTTTTAATTTATCTCTCATTTTGTATACAGAACAAGCTGGAGAAAGAGCAACAGAAGTGAAAGTGCAGAAGCAGCTCAATGTGGCAAAAGAGAAGGAGAAGCAACAAAACCAAAGCCAACAAAACCAGCTAGGGCAGGCCTCGATGGCTGGTCCGGATCCCGGGGCGGGGCAAACTGAAAATGCGAGCTCAAGTCAACCCAAGCCAGAGCCCAAGGGGAATGATGATGATGATATGAAGTCAGAGGATGGTGTGAAGGAGATGGAAGGTGTGGTGACCTTTAAGACCGAGCCGAACCAGAAGGAGCATACCTTCATATGAAATTTTATGAATTACATGGATTTATGTTGCTTTGTCTTTGGTTTGTTAGTTGCATTGTTTCCTTAGTAGTTTGGTGTGGCTTTTTGTTTTGTTCAAATACAAGTTGTTGGACTTTCATTTCTTTGGTTTTTTTGAATGGAGCTTGGACTCTTCTAATAATAATAATTAAAAAAGGATCTTGGCCTTTTATTTTGTGTTTAATGCATTTTATCCGTGGTGGGTTTGGATTTTTATTTTGGAAGTTGCTTGGGCTTGCCAGATATTTGGCCAGAACAATGATTAATAAAGTGGGTTTTAAATCGCTACCAAAAATAAAATTATTTTCATTGATACCTCATACCATTGTTTTTTTTTTCCATTTTTACAACATCTATGAGCTTTGTAATTTTACATGAGGTTTTTAAAAAATATATATATATATATATAAGCGATAATATAAATTACAAGGGAGTGGAGGATTCCTTACACATACAATACCAAAGTGCTATGAAAATTCCAACCTGAAATCAATGATCTGCAAATTAAGACCCCAATTGACCAATGTCCTCAGATTTTCAATTGTTTTTACAAGATTCTTTCAATAATGTTTTGTTTAAAAACTATTGATGTTATACAAAAATTCTTCAAAATTACACCTTGGAATGTACGTGCAATTCAATGTTTGAGGTTAACTTTGGATTTGGAGAAATTCTTGTGATCAGTAAAACACATGTGAGAGTGGTCAATGGAAACAACTCACCAAAATAGCCGTCCACAGTCGTCCACGTGTCCACAACTCAATCAGGTATGACGCGCAGCAGAGGAGCATTTCTCGTATTCACACGTGGCCGTTCCGCGCCAGATTCCGCCGAGTAGTCTAACTTGGGCCACGTCACCTGGCGCAACGGTGAAAAAAAATCTAGAGAAAGGTTTGGGTGTCAATGTCACACAGGACAGTGGTGGCAAAGGCTCTCTCGGCCGTTGCAGGAGCACCTCACAAATCACGATCAATCCAAACCCTCCTAAATTCTCAATTTTAACTTTTATAGGGTTTTTGATGATCACACATCCGGCACATGTCTTCGGGCTCTCTCTCATTCCCTTTGCGTTCCTCGTCAATTCTCCCTTCTATTTCAGCTTGTCGAGCTGAAAATCCTAATACCCAGTTTGGTGGCCGAGAAATTTTAGGAATGAGAGAAAGAAAGTTAAGAACTTTGAATATTTGTTCTGGGTTTTCTTGAAAATTAAATTCCAGAGCGAGGCAAGGGTAGGCTTTACTTCACGGATGAATATTTGATAGCTGATATACCACTCTTTTGACTCGGTTGACGTGAGGTGTACTTTACAGCACGAAGCTTAAGATTCAAAATTTTTGTTTTCTTTTTAACTTCCCTTGATTTTCTCGGCAGCCAAACGCAGGGTATATTGTTTGGGTTTTCTCAATTGAAGAAAAATGGCATCTGCTCAGGGGCTTGCTTCGTTGACCCACTCGTTATTTTCAGTTAAACGGCAGCGTTTTATCGGTCTCCGTGGTTTCTCAGCACAATCCTGTGCTAGGATTTTTCCTAGAATCTGCAAGCACCAAAAACCCAACTTCATCGTTGCGAAGTCGAGTAAAGTTCGAGACTTTAGGCTGTTCAAATCTGTTGAATTGGACCAGTTCCTGACTAGCGACGACGAGGATGAAATGGGTGAAGGTTTCTTTGAGGCGATTGAAGAATTGGAGCGAATGACAAGGGAACCCTCCGATGTTCTTGAGGAAATGAACGACCGGTTATCGGCCAGAGAGTTACAGCTTGTGTTAGTCTACTTTTCTCAGGAGGGTAGGGACTCATGGTGTGCGCTTGAGGTGTTTGAGTGGCTCCGAAAGGAGAACCGGGTCGATAAGGAGACGATGGATCTTATGGTTTCCATAATGTGTAGTTGGGTCAAGAAATTGATTCAGGGGGAGCACGACACTGGGGATGTGGTTGACCTTCTTGTGGACATGGATTGTGTGGGTTTGAAGCCGAGTTTTAGCATGATGGAGAAGGTGATTTCTTTGTATTGGGAGATGGGTGAGAAGGAAAAGGCGGTTCTGTTTGTAAAAGAGGTGTTGAGACGTGGAATTGTGTATTCGGAGGAAGACGATACAGATGGGCATAAAGGAGGGCCAACTGGCTATCTTGCTTGGAAGATGATGGTAAGTGCTTGTTTAGTACTGTTCTCAATATTATGCTGTTGAATTGTTAAATGTATTAATCTTCCCTTACTAATTTAAATGCTGCTTAATTTGCGTTGTCCACGCTTCATTTTTAGTGATAAAATTTTCGGGTTGGGATCACTTTGGCTTTGAGTTGAATTTACCTTGTCCGCACTGAATTTTTAGGACAGTGTGTCCAGTTTTGAAGAATTTGGCGGCTCTTTTCACTCACAGTGCTAATGTTGTTAATAGATTATATAGATCAAAAGGATAATAGTTTGATTCTTCAACCCGTTATTGTCATCGGATTATACCCAATGGATACAAGTTGTCAATGATTACTGCTATACTGTTGGTTAGTTATCTGAACATATCTAGGTAGAAAGGAAAACTGTTAGCACTAGTTTGGGCTTGTAAGGTTTGTTCTGAAATCTTTAGAGTTTCCTAAGTTTATGTGAATGAAACTATTGAATGTGTTTCTGCAGGTTGGGGGCAACTATAGGGATTCAGTGAAGTTGGTGATTCATCTAAGGGAATCTGGGTTGAAGCCAGAGGTCTACAGCTACCTCATTGCAATGACAGCTGTGGTTAAGGAACTAAATGAACTTGCTAAAGCTTTGCGCAAGTTGAAAGGTTTTACAAGGGCTGGGCTGATAGCTGAATTTGATACAGAAAATGTTGGGCTTATCGAGAAGTATCAGTCAGATCTTCTATCTGATGGAGTACAGTTGTCCAATTGGGTGATTCAGGAGGGAAGTTCTTCACTCCATGGGGTGGTTCATGAGAGGCTCCTGGCAATGTATATCTGCTCTGGGCGTGGACTTGAGGCTGAAAGGCAGTTGTGGGAAATGAAACTTGTTGGTAAAGAGGCTGATGCAGACCTTTATGACATTGTTTTAGCCATCTGTGCTTCCCAAAAGGAGGCCAGTGCTATAGGACGGTTGCTTACGAGAACAGAGGTTACCAGCTCTCTGCGTAAAAAGAAAAGCCTATCATGGTTGCTAAGAGGGTACATTAAAGGGGGACATTTTGATGATGCTGCAGAAACAGTAATAAAAATGCTTGATTTGGGTTTGTGCCCGGAGTTTTTGGACAGGGCAGCTGTGCTGCAAGGGCTAAGGAAAAGCATCCAAGAATCTGGTGGTGTAGATTCTTACCTCAAACTTTGCAAGCGCCTCTCAGATGCCAGTTTGATTGGACCTTGTCTTGTATATCTGTTTATAAGGAAATATAAGCTTTGGATCATAAAAATGCTTTAAAGCACTTTGGGGGGAAGTACTGAGAATTTAGAAGTATAGTTTTGTTGGTCAACATTTTATAGCACAGGAACCTAAATCCTGCTTGCTTTTTACATGTTAATTTTGTATAGTTATGGATGGCTACAAGATTTGGCACGACCAAATCCTAGAGGCAGGTTAACTGTGTTGTGCAAAAATTGTTCTTGAATGTTTTGTTCTCGGGGATCTTTCACTTGTGTATATGGTGGCTGCTGTGAAACATAATAATGAAGTTTCAACACTAAGTAATTAAGTAGACTTCATATAAATGCAACAGGTATGTTTCTGCGGTTTCTCGATTTGTTCTGAATTTCTAAGTTCAAACTTCTCATGCATCTGTGTCCTTGACTTGCAGTTTTATCATAAAATTGATTTATCGATAATATGTGTTTAACAGTTGTGTGATATATGTTTCTTTTGTTGCATGGTTCTTACATCTGTTGTATGCTTGTGTGCATGACTAAATACAACTATGCTCTCCCGGGGCCAAATTTATGACCAAGGCCATTTAAACATTCCCAATAACTACCAATATTCTTCCTAGTTCTACTGATTTCATCTCATCCTTTTGGTTCCAACTCCTCCTTGAACTTTATTATGCTTTCGAAGGTCGCATCACGAACCGATCAGGAATGGTTGGTTTGCTTCTTCACTCGGCTGGCCTTTCGTTTCTTTCATAGCAGCACATATCCTGGGGTGCATACTGGAGCTGGTATTGTTTTATTTTATTTCCTCTAATTATTGTCTTTATAGCCAGTCATTTTAATGCTTAATTATATAAGTATAAAATTTGTAAGGAACCATAATCGAGTGGGTGCCATCTATCTTCTTCACGTGTGAATTATGTGATGAGTTTTGAAGTTGATAATTGTATGTAGTTTGTATTGCCTGCTGATATGGGAGCCGTATAGCTGGAAATCCATTCATGCTGTTTGCTAATTATCTAAAACATGTCTGATGCATTTATGCCCGTCTTCTTTCAGCCACATCTATTTTCCAATCTAATCTGAATTCATTTATTTGTATCCGGCGCCATCTTGTTTGACCTTATTCTATTGAACTTGTGATAACGTGACCCAAAATATTGTTGAACTTGTGATGACTGTCCTAAATATTTGACTAACATGAGCTGCGATACGGTTAGTCGCTCACACACTGAGTTGTGCTACGGTTAGTCGCTCGCATGCTGACCGTTGATGTGTACATTCCATCGACGGTCAAAAAGCACCCACGTGGGGGAGGGAGATTGTCCTTATCAAATTCTTAAACGTAGTAGAAATTTATAAGTTTCACAAGTACATATTGTTTTAGCAGACAATACTATCACTTACACAAGTTAGTGCAAACTGGCCTGCTGTCAAGAACTGGTGAGAAACAATGGCACTTTCAGAACACTCACATGGGTCTTTTAGACACGCCTTGTAAGCACGTGATCATATTTCCTGGCTCTTTTCTATACACTGTTTGTGATCTGGTTGGCCTATATTATTTGTTTTCCCCTCTGCCTTGTTATTATTTGTTGTGCTAGCATAATTCTTGTTTTTTTTTTTAAAAAAAAAAAAATTAGATAGGGTTGCAAGTTGCTGTGTTGTCGTAGACACAGATGCTCAACTAACTTCCAATATATTTTTGCCATTCAATATTTAAAGGTATGAGTAAGCTAGTGGCAGGAGAAAGACCACATAGTTTAAATTATCTGATTTATGAAAAGCAAAAATAAAATAAAATAAAAATAAAGAAGGTGTATTTAGATCTAATGTCTTCCTAACCCATTAATAATTTATTAATTTGGTCTATTCTCCCTTGCTTTATTTATTAATATTGATAAGTATTAGCTCCTTATTGTGATAATTCATGCATAATATATACAACCTAAGAGTTGGGATTTTTATAGGGTGGTGCCTTATGGTCCTATAAAACCAACTTGTAGGACCATGTTTGATTTTGACATTTCACCATTGCACCAAACTATTCATTTTATTTGAGGATTTTCTCATCCCTACAACTTGAAAGTGAAGCTTTTAGAACAGAAACTATGCGCAAAATGCTTTTGTAGTCTGCTTCTGCAAGTAGTCCTTAACTAAAAGAAACCATCAAATTGCATTGTTCGTGAGAGGATCAAATTCGTACTGTATCGGACTTTAATAACAATTACATGAAATTTATTTAATAATAACTAGGCGAGATTTATGTTCATTAAGGCTCGATGCATTTATCTTGTTTAAGGAAAAGATTTCTCATGATAGAAATCAGAATTTAGTAAGTGTAACTAATTCACTTCTAATGTTGGTAAAGAAAGAAGTTTGCCTATTATAAGAATCTATTTGGTGCGGATGTGACGCGTGAACTTTTGTAACTACATTTCTTTACAAGCTTACTCAATGCCAAGGACCTTTGCTTAACATGCAATTTCTCCTTAATCTTCATTTTGTCGTTAATTAATTAGCAGTCAAGCTCAAGATAAGCTTAAATTGAAAATTATCCAGTTGACCAACTCACCTGGGCAGGCTAATTTTCCCATTTGGTAGATGACGTGGCAAGATTGGAGTGGTTAACAATGGTGGGTGATGAACTGACTCCGATAAACTCCTTGCTTTGGAGCTAGCCACCTAAACAACTAAACTTTCCGGTTAACCAAAACCCTTTGGAGCAGAGTGACAAAGACAGAGACAAGAGAGAAGGCTTTGCTGCTTTGCATAAAGAATATATCCACCCATGAATGAAAAGAGAAAACCCAAAAGCAGAGACCATTTTCTTCCATTTTTATTCTCGAGAAACTAACACCATCTTGGCCTGTAGCCTGCTTCACAGCCTCTCTCTCTCTCTCTCTCTCTCTCTCTTTCTCTCTGTGTTTCTCTGGGTGGTTTTTGCACGCCAGAGGTAAAAGCTCAACATTATTCGCTCTCTCTTGGTGGTGGTAAAGCTTGAAACTTTATAATCTTATTCTCTGTTTGTTCATATATGCAGAAGATTTATTGTCATTTAGATATGCGTGGTCTAAAGCTTTTAGACCGATTCACAAGTACCCAAGTCCACGCTCTCAATCCTACAGACACCTCCAATGGTAAAACCCATGTTGGTGTTTCAAGAGCTAAGCTTAACAGTCACCTGATTAAATCTTTTGGGTCAAATTCAAAGCCCAAAAGTTTCAACTCACTCTCTGTGACTGAAGCTCTTCTGCTGCCTTATGGACTTCCTGCAACTGACCTGCTTGAACCTTCCATAGAGCCTCACCTCAAGCCCACTGAATTTGTTGAAATCTTAGCTGACCTCTATCACCGCTTAGAGAATTGCTCGTCTCAATCTGATAAATCTTTGTTATGTATTGAGCAGTATTCTCTCTTGCGCAGTCTTGGTGACCCCAAGCTGCTTCGCCGGTGTCTTCGTGCTGCTCGTCAAAATGCTGTTGATGTAAACTCTAAGGTTGTGCTTTCGGCTTGGTTGAGGTTTGAGAGGAGAGAGGATGAGCTTGTGGGTATGTCTGCTATGGCTTGTAGTGGGCAAGTTCTTGAGTGTCCTCAGGTTGCTTTGGTAAATGGGTTTGATCCAAATTTGGTTTCTGGTCATTGCCAATGTGATCATGACCCCAGTAAAGCTGTCAATATGCTTATATTTGAGGGCAATGAGTGTGTGAGTTTGGAGGAGGAGGAGGAGGAAAGTGATGTTTCATTTTGTATTGGCAATGTAGAAATCAATTGTGCAAGGTGTAAAATTGCATCGCTTTCTAGTCCTTTTGAGGCTATGTTGTATGGATGTTTCAAAGAATCGAAAAAGGGTAAGATTGATTTTTCGGAAAATGGGATATCTGTGAAGGGAATGAGAGCTGTGGAAATGTATAGTAGGACTAGGAGATTGGACTTGTTTAGTCCTGAGATTGTTGTGGAGTTACTTTCTTTTGCAAATAGGTTCTGTTGTGAGGAGATGAAGTCTGCTTGTGATGCTTATTTAGCCTCACTGGTTGATAACATTGATGATGCATTGGTTCTTATTGAGTATGGTTTGGAGGAGATGGCATATCTTCTTGTAGCTGCCTGCTTGCAGGTATTGCTGAGAGGGCTCCCCAGTTCTCTGTATAATCCGAAGGTGATGAAATTTCTTTGTAGCTCCAAGGTCAGGGAGAGATTGGCCATGGCAGGGCATGGATTCTTATTGTATTATTTTCTAAGCCATGTGGCTATGGAGGAAAGTATGGTATCTAAGACAACTGTGATGATATTGGAGAGGTTGGAAGAATGTACAACCGAGAGGTGGCAGAAAACACTTGTGTTGCATCAATTGGGTTGTGTTTTGCTTGAGAGAAGAGAGTTTAAGGATGCCCAGTTTCGTTTTCTGGCTGCTGCTAAGGCAGGACATGTTTATTCAGTGGCTGGTGTTGCAAGGACCAAATACAAACAGGGGCAGCAGTATTCAGCATATACATTGATGAGCTCTATTATTTCCGAGTATAAACCCGCTGGGTGGATGTACCAGGAACGTGCCCTCTATAACATTGGGAAAGAGAAGATTTTGGATTTGAGCACTGCAACTGAATTAGATACCACTC
Source organism: Prunus avium (assembly GCF_002207925.1). The sequence continues at coordinate 489,516 of NW_018921764.1, forward strand.
TTTTATTTCCATATAAATATAGAGCTGTCGCAAAGGCGGAGGAGAAGCAAATTAGAGCAGCTATTTTGGAGATTGATAGAACTGTTAGGTTTAAGCTCTCACCTGACTGCATTGAATTACGGGCTTGGTTCTTCATCGCACTTGAAGATTATGAAAGTGCTCTCCGAGATATCCGTGTGTTACTAACTTTAGAACCCAATTACATGATGTTTCATGGAAAGGTTAGTGGGGATTACTTGGTTGAGCTTCTCAGCCATCGGGTTAAGCAATTGAGCCAAGCTGATTGCTGGATGCACCTATATGATCAGTGGTCGTCTGTTGATGACATTGGATCTCTGGCAATCATACATCAGATGTTGGGACATAACCCTGGAAAGAGTCTCATTCAGTTTCGGCAATCTTTGCTTCTTTTACGGTATGTTTTCTGATCATAGCTATACTTTTCTGTGTTATCCAGCTACAATCTTTGTGTAGTAAACTTTCCATTATCTTGCACTTACAACATTTCATCACATAGTCATGATATCTGGATTCTTTGGAAGCCTAATTTGATTGAAATGTTTACAGTTTTCCTTAAGATATGATACCAGACCACCTACCCCACATTTGAATCACTTCATATCAAACAGCAGTTGGTTTAATGAAATGTTGTATGCTGCTTTGTCAATAATAATTGAAATGTGCTGGCCATGTAGAACTGTGGCTTCTGGCATCTTTTCTCACACGAAAGCTTCCTAATAAATACAACTATTTTAGGTTAAATTGTCAGAAGGCTGCAATGCGCAGTTTGCGGTTGGCAAGAAATAATTCTGGATCTGAGCATGAGAGGCTGGTCTATGAAGGATGGATTTTATATGACACTGGAAATCGTGAAGAAGCTCTCTCAAAGGCGGAAAAGTCAATTCACATTCAGAGGTCATTTGAAGCTTTTTTCCTTAAAGCATATGCATTGGCAGATACTAGCCTGGACTCTGAATCATCATCTTATGTTATTCAGCTGCTGGAGGAAGCTCTTAAATGTCCTTCAGATGGTCTTCGTAAAGGACAGGTGAGAATCATGAGTTATTCTTGCATTCTTCATCATTGTACCTTCATGTTCTTGTTTGATAGGGTATTCTGATATTTTGCAGGCACTAAATAACTTGGGGAGTATATATGTGGATTGTGGTAAGCTGGATAAGGCTGTGGACTGCTACATGAGTGCTCTTGACATCAAGCATACAAGAGCTCATCAAGGGTTGGCACGTGTTTATCACCTTAAAAATCAACGAAAAGCCGCATATGATGAGATGACCAAGCTAATAGAAAAAGCACAAAACAATGCATCAGCTTACGAAAAACGGTCAGAGTACTGTGATCCCGAGATGGCAAAGACTGATCTCAATATGGCAACACAATTGGATCCGTTGAGGACATACCCATACAGATACCGGGCAGCAGGTAATCTTTCTGATCCCTTACTCTAATTTCCTTTTTCCCCCAATTTTCTGCACGTCTGTTCTAAAAGAAGTGGTTGAAACTCCAATATTTTTAGTATAAACACACATCCATTCACTCATCTAGCTCTCTAAGTACCGAGAACAAGAAGCATTTTTCATTCTCCTTTAGGTTAGAATTCAACTGCACTTGGTTTCACATGACTTAGAATCTGTTAGAGTGATGGAGAAAAAAGGGAAAGCTTTTTATAGAAAACCAAACGGATATATAATGCTGAAGAAGAGAATTGCAATTGTCCCTTAGTAAAGGTAGTAGGAAGAGTTCTTTTACTTTTGTGAACTGAAACAATGTACTAATGTATGGAATCGCATGAAACTAGTTCTGATGGATGAACAAAAGGAGTCTGAAGCTGTAGAAGAGCTTACAAGGGCCATTGCTTTCAAGCCTGACTTGCAAATACTTCATCTTCGAGCTGCATTTCACGAGTCAATTGGAGAGGTAAGCTCTGCTCTCCAAGATTGTCAAGCAGCTCTCTGCATGGACCCCAACCACACAGACACTCTTGATTTGTATAATCGGGCACGGGACTGAGATGATATTTAACTTGTATATATGCTGCTCATGACTCCAGTGTGTCGGAGACTTCATGGTTAGCGTTGAAGAGAGAAAATTACCCTGGTTTCATTGTTCGAAAAAGTTTCCCAAAACTCACAATCTCTATGACTGAAACCCGTCTGGCAACGGTCAAGACGAAAAGATGACCAAGGAAATGCTATGTACATATGGCACACATGATGATGATTGTTGAACTGCAAGCGGCAAGCAGTCTCTTTGACCACTCTAGTCAAAGGTGGTTATGCAAGAAAGAATGAAATCAAATGTTCTTATAACTAGATAGGAGCATAGGTTGAAGATTAGAATTTTCTGTTGTAACTTTATTTTTTTCCAATCATAGTACCTTGAGAATTGTATGATGTCAATTGGTGAGGAAAGGGATCTCTACAGTCCCAGTGTACATTAACAGAGTCATTGAGGACATCCAAATATCTCAATTATTGTGTATTTCAGATTTTCTTTTACAATGGAGGGAGTGCTTCTCCTACCAAATAAAGGAGGTTTCTTTGTTTTGTTCTTTCAGCACCTTTCGTCCTTTCTTTCAATTTGTTTCTGTTTAATTTCACGGGCAAAACCATGCAGAAAATCTGCCAACTTATAGTTGCCCTTGAAAGGTTTACGGTAACTTTTAGGTTCTTGAATTCTAGAAAATGGAGGAAAAAGAGTCAAACAATATGGTAGAATATTTTCAGATGTTATTTCATTCTTCGAAACGAGGTATTTATTAGGGGTGACATTTTATACCGAAAAATCGCAAAAACCAACCGATAATTTACCGCAATGAAACCGCAATCGCGGTAAACCGAACCGCATTTGCGGTATTTAGAACCGAACCGCATTTGCGGTTGCGGTTGCGGTATTTGATTTTCAAAACTTGCGGTTACCGCAAACCGCGAATATATTTTAAATAATATTGTCTATATTATATTATATGTAAAATATCCTATTCTTTCACAAGTTGCCAAGGATATCTTTGCAATTCCAAGTTCTACGGTTTCTAGTGAAAATGCTTTTAGCCTAGGCAAGAGGATTGTGGATCCTTTTAAAAGTTCTTTGCATCCTAAAATGGTAGAGGCATTAGTGTGTACTAGTGATTGGCTTAGAGCGGACGAATTTTCCTTTTACAAGGAACCAACGGATGATGAGGTTGAATTCTACAAGGAAATGGAATATATGACAACTTGTAAGTAATTAGTTTATTTATGCTCATGTTATTTATGCTTCTTCTTATAATAAAATGTACTAAACTTATGTTGTTTTATTTGTAGATAGCATTGGTGCTCAAACAACACAACGGGGTTCTTCAAATCCACTCACCACCACCAACACTTGAGTTTGTAACTTTAGTTTGAAACATTGGTGCATTGCATTTTCCTTTTAGTTTGTAACTTTAATTAACTTTGAATTGGATTTTCTTTTGGGTTGTAACTTTAATTCATTTTGCATTGCATTTTCCTTTTGGTTTGTAACTTTAGTTAACTTTGAATTGGATTTT
>NW_018921764.1:493076-550173 GCF_002207925.1 Prunus avium
CTCGCCAACACTCCCCCTCAAGTTGGAGCAAAGACGTCACGCATGTCCAACTTGTCAAGCGAGTTGCGAAAGATACTTGTAGAAACAGCTTTCATAAGAACATCGGCTAACTGATACTCTGAGCGGATGAACGGAAAGGAAACAATCTCCGCATCCAACTTTTCTTTAATGTAATTTCGATCAACCTCCACATGCTTTGTACAATCATGTTGAACCGGGTTATGAGCAATTGCAATCGCAGCCGTATTGTCACAATATAAATCCATGGGTTTCTTAGGCCCAAAACCAAGGTCTCTCAATAATCTCCTCAACCATAGTAACTCAGATACACCATGAGCCATTCCCCGATACTCGGCCTCAGCACTAGATCGAGACACTATCTTTTGTTTATTGCTCCTCCACGTAACAAGATTGCCACCAACAAACATAAAATACCCAGATGTTGAGCGCCTATCTGTAGCTGAACCTGCCCAATTAGCATCTGTGTACCCTTCCACATCTGTATGACTGTACTTGGAAAACATTAACCCCTTGCCAGGAGCCCCTTTGAGGTATCTCAAAATACGTGTCACGGCACCCATATGATCTTCACTCGGTAAGTGCATAAACAGACTCACTACACTCACTGCATATGCAATATCTGGACGTGTATGAGCCAAATAAATTAATTTTCCCACAAGCCGTTGATAACGCTCCTTATCAGTAGGAGCTTGATCAGGATACAACCCCAACTTGTGATTCTGTTCACTGGGAGTATCAATGGGTTTACAATCCAACATTCTAGTTTCTGTAAGTAAGTCCAAAACATATTTTCTTTGGGACAGAAAAATATCATGCTTAGATCTGGCAACTTCAATCCCAAGAAAGTATTTCAAGTCACCTAATGATTTCATCTCAAATTTAGATGCAAGATATTTCTGAAGATTCTGTATTTCTACCTGATCATCTCCAGTTACAATCATATCATCAACATAAATTATTAAAGCTGTCAATTTGCCTCTGCGATGCTTCAGAAACAAAGTATGATCCGCATTACTTTGTACATACCCAGGCTTCCTCATAGATGCAGCAAACCTCCCGAACCAAGCTCTTGGAGACTGCTTTAATCCATACAATGATTTCAGTAGCTTGCACACCATACCCTCTTTAGCGGTCGCCAGATGATAATTTTGGATTTTGTGAGCCTCTCTCAGAAGGACATAACAGTAATACTAGCGACTCTCGTACAGATGAAATTGATACAAGACCCCCCCTCTGTCCTACCATTGCCTCAATCAAGTCGTGATAATGAGGTACTTTCTAGTGATGTGCCTACCTATTCTTTGCCCCCACGTACTACCCGTGGGAAACCTAAAGTGCAATATTCTCCTGATATACATGCCAAGTCTAAATATCTCATTAACCATTATATGTCAACTCATCGTTTATCTAAGTCATATGCATCATATTTGTGTCAATTATCTAGTGTATGTGTGCCAACTAAGTTGCAAGATGCTCTATCTGATCAAAACTGGGTAGATGCAATGCATGTTGAGATGGAAGCCTTGAACAAGAATACTACTTGGGAGTTAGTTCCTTTACCAAAAGGAAAAAAGGCAGTTGGGTGCAGATGGGTGTTTACTTTGAAGCATAAGGCTGATGGTTCCATTGACCGTTACAAGGCAAGATTGGTAGCAAAAGGGTATACTCAGACATATGGAGTGGATTACACAGAGACTTTTGCTCCAGTAGCTAAGCTCAACACTGTACGTGTACTCTTATCCTTAGCTGCTAATCATGACTGGCCGTTGTTACAATTTGATGTCAAGAATGCGTTCCTCCATGGTGATCTCAAAGAAGAAATATACATGGATCCTCCACCGGATATCCTTGTGACCGCTAAAGAGGGTATGGTGTGCAAGCTACTGAAATCATTGTATGGATTAAAGCAGTCTCCAAGTCAAACAATATGGTAGAATATTTTCAGATGTTATTTCATTCTCCGAAAGGAGGTATTTATAATACAAGGTTACAAACCCTAGTATGGTTGAATTAGGAAATAAGAGGAATCCTAATTACATAATATCTATACAAAAGGGAAAAATAAATAAAACCCTAATAGAATAGGATATATCTCGCCAACAAAAAGTTGGGGTGTTAGGTGTTGCAGGGGTTGTAAGGTTCAACTTGAAGAAACTATAAAACACTAAACCAAGAGACCACCAAACGGAAACCTTTACTGCTCAATGCTCAGAAAGTAAAAATTTTATTGATCTCAGAAGTATATTTCCATGTATAAACGCTTAAAATTTCACTTTCTAAGTTATTTACGACATCATTCCTCTTACTTAGATTAGAGACAGACAACACAATCTTATCTATCCTACTTGCATCCTGCTGCTATAAATCAATAACAGAACCAGATAAAAGAATAACGCACACAAATTATTAATGGACAAGACAATTAAATAGACTTTTATGATCAACTTCCTTCTGTTGACATAATTTCAAGTTCTGCCCACCAAAGAGGTGACAATTTTGGTATGGCTCCATCAGGGCCCATGGCTGTGATTTCTTTTAACCTGCCTGTGATCTCCGTCATTTTCGGTCTTTGTTTTGGGTCAGGATGGACACAATCTTTTATCACTTGAAACAATTCTCCTAGCTCTTCTTCTTGGAAAGATTTTAAGGTAGGATCAACTATTTCTCGTAAAGATTTATCCCCTTTCAGATAGTGTGCTGCCCAGTCTACAAGAGAACCATTTTCCACAGAGTATGGGATCCTACCAGTAATCATTTCGAACAATATAACCCCGAAGCTGTAGACATTGCTTTCTGGATCTGCAGATGTATTTTCACGAAGCTTCTTGTCAGCAGATCCCATCTTTGCTGCAGTCACTTCATTCAAGAAGGTAAAATCTGATATTTTGGCTGCGTAGTCTTCAGTCAGGTATACAGAGGATGATAGCAAGTTCTTCTGAGCTATTGGTGGAGTCAGTTGGTGCATATACTCTAGACAGTATGCCATTCCCATGGCTATCCGTAGTCTCATTCCCCAGTCCAAATGCTCCGCTTCTTTTACTGCAAGACACAGAATTTTGACATTATCAAAACTGTTGAAAATGCATCAGTTACTGCAAATTTGATGCTCCATTATCTTAAATCATATGTTCCATTAGCATTTTTTTTCTCTCCTGGAAAATAATGTGAGAACTATCTGTACTTTGAATTTATTTGAAATGTACGACTGCGTGTGACAGAAGTAGGATATGATCCTTCAACAGTGCATATGCTTAAAGTGAAGTATCCAACTCATTTTGAGCTTGGGAAAGAACCCTGGATCTCAGTGCGAGCACGCACACACTTAGCCATTCCTTTTGAGCTCATATAAGCTGGTCTCTGGTAATGCAACTTGATTATAGAAATGCTATATGAAGTTAGATTGATCAATTCATAAATTAACTTTCTTCACAACATAAAGAAGAAAGTACTCACTATGTAGATGCTCAAAGAGTGTTCCATTTGGAGCATATTCAAACACCATCATTCTTGTGAATGGTTTCTCTTCTTCACAATACCCAATAAGGTTTACAAAGTTCTTGTGGTTCACTTTGGACAATGTTTCTATCTGCAAAAAAAAAAAAGCATATTATTATAAATATAATATACATCAATAGAGGTAACTAGTAGGGACTTTTGGACGCATCAAATCAGATGGGAATTATTTCTTATGTACCTTCTTTCTGAACTGAGCCTCCAAGTTTTTAGACCAGCCTACAGCAGATGTCATAGTGACACATGTTACCGCTATTTCAACCCCACTTGAAAGAGTTCCCTTATACACGTTGCCATCTGAAAAGGATCCAATTATGTTACTGAAATCTTCACAAGCTGCCTCAAGTTCTGATCGGTTGAGCTTTGGTACACCTGAAACACGGTTCATCAAGCTGAGTACTTGAAACATGTATGGAATAAGAATCGAAGTTCCTACTTCTTTTCCTTTCTTATTTTCTTGTATATATGCAATCCATGCAGAATGGGATTGAAAACTTTGCCCATGATTTTATCCAGGAGGGAAACCAATAAGCTATACTCTAGAGGACAAAGAAAATAGCCGTTAAGCTAGTTAGATATGAGAAGAAGAGGAAACCTAAGACTCAATTTGTCGCCTACATCAATATCAGGGTCAACCTATAGTCTTGGAATGCTCTTAAGTGTTGAGTAGTGAACAAGTGGACCAAGGGTCTAACCACATTTCATATTTATTGCCTAAACATGCCATAAATTTTCTGAATATAAACATGCATAAGAGTTTATATTTATTTGTGCAGGGGCCTGAGAATTCTCACGAATCTGACCTGATACAAATGCTTTCTGCAACTGCCCACTTAACCCTGTGACCCAGGGTTTCACGGTAACAACTTTACTGCTTCGGACGAGAAAAATGCCAATAACTGACATTAAAATGAACAAAGAACCCCCAACAACGCCTGCACAAATCATAACTACACGATGCCTTGACTTGGAAGAACTAGTCTTAACCCCTTGACTTGGACTTGAAGCAGGGGAAGGCATTGGTTCTTGATTGGACTGTGGTGCTGGAGAAATAGTAGTTGGTGGATTTATTGGGACAGGAGAGGCTGGAGTTGGTGCTACCAAAGGCGAGGGTGAAGGGGTCAGAAAGCTGCTTGAGGGAGATGCTGAAGGGGAATTTGATGACGGTGATGGTAAAGGGGAATTTGACAATGGTGATGAAAATAGTGAGGGTGGCATTGAGACTGAAAATGGTAATGGAGATGGTGAAGAAGGCTGATGAAGTGGTGGTGAGGAAGATGGTGGAGCTGACGTTGACAACAAACCGCGTTCATTTCCTTTAGCCCTTCTGACTCTGGATGGCGCTTTCTCATTTGCCACCTGCTGCAGCCTGCGGTAAGCTGTATCTTCAGGTTGGGCAGTGTTCCTAACAAACAAAAAAAGGTCATCATGAACTGAATGAAGGAAATAATATGGTACAAGCTTACAAGGTATGAGAAAATTTATTGTTCCTAATGTTGCTTTCCATAGAAAAGTTGTACAATGCCAGAACATAAAGAACTTGTCTGAGCTTACTGAACAGAATCATGGGCATTATTGGAAATAAGGTGAGAATTAGAAATGAACTAATTATTACTAAATTGGGTCTAAGCATATAATATTAGATCAGTTTCACTTTCTTACCAGCTGGTACATCTGCTCATAGACAGTGTCAGGCAAGTAGCATCTGTTAGCTGATCCTTATCTTCCTGGCATTCAGAAAGCATCTTCAGTTCATGGAGTTGAGGAGAAATGCAAACGAGAAATCTGTTATTGTCAAGTAAACTGCAAAAAGAATCACAATATGAGTTTAGTAAAACTGTAAAAGCCATTAATAAGACCTCCGAGTGCAACCAGTTTGAAATGATCAACATACAGGGTAGTTAGACACGGATTGTTGCTGAAGTCAGATGGAAATGGTCCACTAAAGTTATTATATCCCAAGTCCAAAACTTCCAGCTCCATTAACTCTGCAATCTCTTTTGGAATGTTTCCAGAAAAAGAATTATTGCGCAAAATACTGCATTAAAGAAGCACCGGATTCAGATTCAGAGGAATGCCTTGAAGCAAAAGGTTTTTAAAAAAAAAGAGAGATTAAAATAAACCATTGGAGTGCTTTTGTTGGACTAGTAACCAGTTTTGTTCTTACATAGATTTTATGTAAGCCAGCTTCCCTAGTTCAGGGGCCAATGTTCCTCCAAGACAAAGATCTTTCAAATTCCTGCAAGTTGATGAATTGAAATCTGACTTTAGGCTACCGAAACCATGATTTAATATAAGAGATAGAAGAGTCTCTACATTGATAGGATGAAATCCATAGCACATCCACATTAACTTTAAGGCTAACAATACCATATGTATGATATTCAAATATATAGAAATTCAAAGTTGACATAGAAAAATTAGTAAAAATTCATGCTTTCCAAACAATTTTCAAGCTTCAAGCTCAAACCATGTTGAAAAAAATCTTATTAGATGATCTTCACATGAAACCCCCACTTCAAATCAACTTGGTAAATCAATGCAGAAGTACTTCTTCACAGTGTAGAATGAACCCACATTTATTAATCAGCTAATCAGCAATAAACACTAACAAATTTAGAAAAACCATTTTTCTAGTTTGGCACAGAAGAACTTAAATGATTTAAGAGTTGTCTGGTTCAATTCAACCAAAACAAGATGCAGAAGCAAAAGCACACATAAATGATCTAAGAAAACATGAGACTTAGAAGCAAATGCCACTCACAAAATGACCACTTTTCCATCCGAGCACTCGACCCCAAACCAAGAACAAGGGTCGTCTTCTCCACCATCCTTGTTCCAATTTGACAAAGCCCCGTAAGGGTCTCTGACCACTCTGTCCCTGAACCTCAGCAAGGCCAAACCTGCACCCAAAAACAAAACCCATTAAGCAAAAACCATCAAGCAGCTGATTGAGAACTGTACGGACGTGCAGAAGAAGTAAATGTACGGACCTTCAACGTTGAGAGACCAACATGGGCTGAGAAGATGATGAAACAGTAGAAGAAACACCATCACCACCACCACACCCATCCGGTGCTCCTCTAACCCATCAAATCTCCACCGTCGATTCATTTCCAACGAGAACCAAGATCAAAATTTCCAAACTTGAATATTTATATATTTACACATTTATATACAGAGAAACAGAGGTTGTGGGAGTCTCTGCACTGCAAGGTAATTTGGACAGACGAAGAAGAAACCGCGTGTATCAGAGACTTTTTTAAATGATTTAGAATTTTAGAAAGTTCCTTTTTTTATTTAATGTCGGACCGAAAACGTACCGAAACGGGAACCGAAATATCGCGGAAGTTGAATGTTTCGGTCCGCTGCAATTCAGCAACGTTGGATTTGCTTCTTGTCTTGTAGCGGGTAGCCAGCGACCTGGCTCCAAATATATTTATAGCGCCGTCCCATCAGACCCCACGTGCCGGTCACGTGCTTTTTTTGGTGACTTTGCCCTTTCTTTCTATTTTCCTGGGGTCGCCACTTGCTGGTATATGCTACACTGCTTCTCAATTTGCATTTTCTCAGCAACATCATGACCGCCAGTTTGATATAATCAAAGAGCCCTTTTTCTTAATTATGATAATGCTCAAATTAATGAGTTTGATAATCATTCAATGATGATTTAGTCTAATACCACCCGTTTTTTATTTTGGTGAAAGAGATTTTAAGTTTGAATGTTATAAACGATATATACTTATTGAATTTTAAAAATATAGAATTGAGTTGGTGATCATACAGTTATATGTCTCATTGTATATGATTTGACTTGGTTTGAGCTACATTCTCATTGTACGTAATTTGACGTCGCAAAGAGGAAAATGATAAACCCTACGTTCTACACTCTTAGAATATTAGACCAATTTAACATGTATATCCCCAAAACTAAGACCAATTCTATCTTATAAACGATACTTACTGAATTTTTTAGAAAAGAATTGAGTTGGTGATGAAACAATTATATGTGTCACATGTTCTCATTGTGTATGATTTGACTTGGTGTGAGCTTACATTCTCATTGTACGTAATTTGACTTTATTTGAACTAAATTATGATTTTTGGGAAGAAAAAAATATATATACCATGTTTAGTGATCACGTCTCTCGTAAAGATAAACCCTAATTCTACTCTCTTAGAATATAAGATCAATTTAATATGTACATCCCCAAAACCAGACCAACTCTCTTTGTATAAGTATTTGAGATAGATTTAAATTTAATCACACAAATTGCCATGAATTGTGTGTATAAATTACACAACAAATCAATCAATGGAAATCATCCATTTTCATACTTACTTGAATGCCTTGATCAACACTCTCATCTCCATTTTTGCCTAAATGTATTTCCCCATTATTTTTCTGTAATCCTATTCATTCTGCATAGTTTCAGATTCAGCCACTGTATTTTTCTTTATTTTCTGGTATAAAAGTTAGAGCCACTTCCATTGACTCAGACTTAATCATAAAGGACCATATGGTATCATGCAATTCGTCATCAGAAGATGAAAACTTCTCTTCTGCTTCTTGTTGTTGTTTTTTATTTTAGGGTTTTGGGGTGAATCTGCTGTGTAACTTGCGAACTGGTCCACATCCCACATGACACGTATATAACTTGAAATGAGTGTTGGTTTAGTTCCGGCCTGCACAAGGCAAACCATTTAACAATTCGTAGCTCATAATGGTTGTATTATTTTGGCTGTACACTATGTTGATGCTCTTTTTGGGAGAGGGTCAACTTAGGTAAAGACTTGGGTCTTTGGAGAGGGTCAACTTAGGTAAAGACTTGGGTCTTTGGAGAGGGTCAACTTAGGTAAAGACTTGGGTCTTTGGAGAGGGTCAACTTAGGTAAAGACTTGGGTCTTTGGAGAGGGTCAACTTAGGTAAAGACTTGGGTCTTTCAATCATCAACATATATTCTTGCCCCTCCACTTGGATGTGCTTCACGTGTGGACCTACATTTTATTTATTTATTTTTCATTGAAGATGAAACATGAACAAAAACTGTTTTGAAGTATGAGTGGCTCAGAGTGCCCCCTCTGCAGTAGTTTTCAAGTATTCAGGTGGGGAAGTGAGTTAGAGTCTTCCTCATCCAGCAACATGTTTTGCAAGTTACAATGACCTTAGTGGGCTCAGTTCCAAAGAAGCTCATAAAACTTGCAAATTAATTTCATGTTTTTATATTTTGGATACAAGCGATATGATGGGGAAGGAGGAATCGAACTTAGGAGATCGGGTGAAGCGATAAATCCTCTTAACTACTTGAGTTACAAGCCCCATGCAAATTAATTTCATTTTTTAAAGGCATTTTTGTTGTGAAAATTGCAAATTCTAACTTGGGTTAATAGAGGACAAGCCATTTGGAGTGTGTATGTATGATATATAGATGTGCCAGATATTTTTTTATTTTTTTTTTATTTTTATGTGTGTGGATTTTTACTATGGCTTTTGTAAGCTAATACGTTGTTATTAGAGGCCTTAGGGACTGGACCACATTAACTTGGTGTAGAATTTTTCTAGGGTTTGTGTTTGATTGAGTGGAGTTAGACCCATTACCTGAAGTGGGGCTTTTTTGGTCTCCTGATTGCTTCAGAAAATAGACAACACAACCTCCTGTTTTTAATAGAAAGTGTTGCACAACCAATATTTCAAGTGACATTGGATCAGCAATTTATGACTTTTGAGTCTCTCAGAAGTGCTTTTGAGAAGCTAGTTGGGTTTGTGATCATAATATTATCTAAGGCAACTTAAAGTTTTGATATGGACCTAACAAAGCAGATCACTTGAAGTTTTGATACAAGCAATCAGTACGGGAATGGTAACTTGAACTTGGGTGTAAGGATGCAGACACGTTACTTTGGTCCCTTATACCAAAGTTTAGATTTATGTTTGAGAAAAACAAGTTTATAATGACATATTTCTCACTCAAATCTGGTTCGATACTAAGAAACAGGTTTTAATTACTTAAAGAACTGCATTACAAAATAATAATACTGGAATAATTTATAAGCATTAAAAAAACAAAGAACAAATGTAATCCGGTCCGGTGTACAGCTTCGTTTTGAAAATAATGGCAGCCCATCCTTGTCAAAAGTAAAGCCCTTAGCCCCCATGATTGAAGAGGCGTAGGTACCACCACCATATCACATGCATGTGAGGTGGACCTAAATTCTCTTGCCAGTTTCGCAAAGTTCACCTTTCTTTTGTGAAATGGCAACCATGTCACATGTGCTTTGGTCAGCCTGCCCTAGCTCATGATACCTTCAACCTAAGGGATGTATTTTGTAAATTCATATGTACAGTTCGATTTCGTAGAATTTGTTTCAAGCTTCTTCGAGTTGGATTGAAAGGAAAAATAAGCTGAGCTTGAGCTTTGGTATGATGGTAAGTTCAAAATGGAGATTGAGTGTCATTAGATGAAATGAAACAATCGTGAGCGACGAATAAATGCCCATTAATTTTTAAGAGAAAATAGTATGGGGATGGATTAAATGGGCCTTGGGCTTCGCATCTTCGGGCCTTATGTTTTGGCTTATAATGGATTTCCAAATGGGACCTTGTTCATGAGCCAAGATTTAGAACTATACGCATCTCTTCTTCACAATTTTTTTTTGTTCTTTTTCTTCTTGACACAATATTTAGTTGGTTGGCTTATTATTCTAATAGGTTTATTACGCATATGGTAAAATGGTCCAATATTTGTAATAAAAATAAAAATATTTGATTGGAAAAATCTCTCGAAATAGGAGGGAAACATGGATGCATCATGTAATCACTTCAGTTTATTTATAGATCAAATTTTTGATATTAAACACAAAGATTTAAGCCTAGTATGGTTAGTAACCAAAAAACAGGCTTGTAAGTTTTAAGCTTTTCCGTTACAAATTTTAAGTCTCTCAATCTTAGCATAAGCCTAATCAACTAGCTCTTTGTCTAGTGATATTTCTCTTCACGATGTTAAAAGAGGTTCCAAGTTTGAATTCCCCCTTCCTAATGATAAATTAGAAGAATCTTAGAAGTCCAGCGTTCATATTCTCTTCCCGTTAATCATAAAAAATGTTACAAGTTTATTTGTTACTCGTATGCCAAGGGAGCAAACTTGGATTTCTATTTTTCTCAACGCTTTAAGCTTAATCTCAATCTAACTTTTATTTGTTGACAAGCACTTCAGAGTTTTGCACACAAGACCTCTCGGATATTTGAAACCTTCAATATCTTCATTCTCAACTTATATGAGATTGCACACGAAAAATAAAGGGAGATTCACTAATATACCCAATATAGGAGCCCAAATTATAAAAATACCCTATATGAAATGAACTTTAGAAACACACCAAAAACTCATTTATAACATAACAAAAAGGCTTTTAACTTCTTTTAAATTACAAAACTGTCATTGATTTCTCAAAACAAACCCAACCCCAAAACATATAAACAAGCCCAAAATACTCAATAGGACATCAAAGTAATTTAATAATCAAAATTAAATTCAATAGGGCAAATTGTCATTTTTTGGGTCTTTTTTGGGTTTGTTTATAGAAATTAAATTGTGTAGGGTTTATTTATAATTTTAGTGCTAAGAATGAGTATTTGACTAAATATCTCAAAAATAAAATGTTAGCTTAATATACATCTTTGGTCCATTTCCTAATTGTTGTTGTAGCATCGACTATTTCATTTAAAACTATAAGATTAGCTACCTATTGATTGACTCAAGGTAAAGTTTCAACCTCCGTTTGTGCACCCAACCAATTAAGTTTTTTGCCTTTCCATCAAGAGTTTGGTTACGATTGCCGTACAAATTCGTACTCAATACGAACACTTGAAAATACCACACTGATTGATTTCAACTCACTATTTAAAGAGCCATCATGTCCTATACGATTTGATTGTTCATTTGTCACCAATTTGTATTCACTGCAAATTCGTACCACAGAAAAATCGCAATGTTTGAGCTTATACAACCAAACCCTGCAAATTCGTACCACAGAAAAATCGCAATGTTTGAGCTTATACAACCAAACCCACCCCCCCACCCCTGTTTGTGTTGTCTGTTCTATTCACATGTTTTTAGTCAAGTTGGCTAAAGCGAATATACCCTCCGCTTCGCATCCGAGTTCGAATCCCCTCCTCCAAAAAATTTCATTTTCACAAATAAAAACTTGTTGGCACCAAAAGTTCATAATAATCATGCACCTTTTTTCTTGTCTAAGTAATCATGCACCTTAAACTTGACTGGAAAAGAATAAATAAATAAATAAATAAATAAAGATAAAACTCAAAAGATGGAAAGTAAAATGTACTTAAACTAAGTTTAAAAATCATAAACAAAGTTAGCTGACATTAATCTTTATAAGCCATATAATCCATTGGGTGACATTAACATAGCACACCCCATATGTGCTGGGCCTACACATTCTTACACACCCACCAACATTTTTTTAATAACAAAAAAACTACAAAACTACTGCCACTCAAAAATGTCCAAATCAAAATAAAAAAGGAAAATGGGCATTTTTTTTTTTTTTTTTTTTTTGGTTATTTCTAAATTAGAGGGAAAATTAGAGTGGTGCGCATGAACAAGAAGGGCACCTGATGAGGCCGTTCTCATTGCACGAGGTACAACTCTTGAAGCCATTCTTCTCAGTGTACAACTTGTGGCTGCCACTACACTCGACACACAGAATAAACCTGTACCCTCCGCACGTGTCACAGACGCCCGGTTCCTGTGCGGGCAAGCCTTCCACGAACTTCTTGAGCTCGCCGGCCTCGTGCAGCGTTCTCACCTCGTCGGCCCCACCTATGTATCTCCCACCAATGAAAACCCGCGGCAAAGTCAACTTAGTGTGTTGACCCAGAATCTGCTGCAGCTCGGTTAAGAACCCGTGGTCCATCGCCAGATCTCGTTCGTCCAACGAGACACGAAACCCTCGGAGAATTGATCGGACGGTCCTGCAGTCCTCGAACGTCGGCCTCACCACGCGCAGGCTCGTGAAGTAAACGACAATGCGCTTCTCCGCGCCCGGGATGGAGCTGATGGACGGCTCCGATTGTTTTGGGGAATTTTCATCTTGGGGTTGGGTGGGTGGGCGAGTTGACCAGGCGCGGAGGAGTGAGTTGGCGACTCGGACGCGGTGAAAAATAGCAGAGGTTCTTCTGGCGGCGGCGTTTGTGGGTTGTTGAGAGTGTTCGTTGTCGTCGGCGCAGAGATTCTGGATGTCTTTGAAGGAGGAGAAGGAGAAGGGTGAGGATGGAGATGACGTGTTGTGAATCTGAACCGTTGATTTGCCCCACGGCCGCCACATTTGAGGGTTGGGATCAGAAGAAGTTGGATTGTAGGAAGACCCAGATGAAGAGGTGAGAGAAAATTGAAACTTTATGACTTGGGTTGAAGAAAGAGGGAGGGATATGAACTGGGTTTCTCTCTGTTTTTTAATTTTATTTTTTGGGGGATTTATTTTGTTTTCAGGGTTTTGCTTGCTTAAAGCGAAGGCCTTCGTGATTGAAATTTGAAAGCTCTACAAAGCTTTGGGGAGCTTTCCAGAGAGAGAGAGAGAGAGAGAGAGAGAGGGGATTTGATGGATGGGAATGGGATGGATAGATAGGTAAAATTGAATCGATGGGGTAGGGTTGGGGGGGTTAGGCGGTTGGTTAAGGTAGTTGAGAGAGGTGGTGTGTTTGTTTTGTTATTGCCTTAATGGGGGTTTAAGAGAGTATGGGGGGATGAGAGGTTCTAATTAGTAGATGGGGTAATTGGGATTTAAAGCCTAATTATAGATGAGAGGTCCTGTTTAGTAGATGGGTAACTTTTGCCTAATTCCATAGATTTTTCTGTGGACCGGATTCTAGTCTTTTCCTTGTTATGTAAATTGTAGTTGTCTACAACTCTGGCCTATATTTGGGGAACTTAAAATTTATCTTGGCTTGGCTTAAAAAATGAGATTTGGAGGGAGAAAACTACTTGAGTACAAGAGTTGGTGATGACTGATGACTGATGGTAATTGGTATCTGGTTAGTTTAACTTACCCCCATAGCCCACTTTTGACTGAATATGCAAGTGAATTAAGTTATTGTAAATGTAGGTAAATTCAATCTTATCGAGATTTATATATATATATTGGTGAATAATTAAAATAATTATAATTGTGTAAGGGGCTTGTAAAAAGTGATTAATAGTATTTATTTATGCATCTGACGCCTTATTCCCAATATTACTCGTATAATTAAGAAACAATTATAACTGTATGTTTGAATGGGATTCACATGTAATGAATAAACAAGGAGCAACATGGGGGATGGCTACCACTAGTATATGCATTCTGAGCTTTTATGAATCTAAATGAGTACAAGCTCCTGCAATGTAACAGCTTATCTCTGATATTCTAAGTATAAGAGCAGGTTGGGGATTCTGAGTTCACATTCATAATAAATATACAATGCGCACAATGCAGGAGTATGGGAGCGTGCTGATTTCTTGCCAGCCCATTAATAGCAAGCAAGCACATTAGCTTCTGTGTCTCAAAGTCAGAAAAGCTTCACCTGCTCACACCTAGCACGATTAAAACTGATTGATATTTTGAGATATTTACTCGTATACTCATTCTTAGCATTAATAATATAGATAAATCCTACACCATTTAATTTCTATAAACAAACCCAAAAAATAACAGATGGCCCTATTGAATTTAATTTTGATTATTAAATTACTTTGATGCCCTATTGAGTGTTTTGGGTTTTTTTTGTGAGATTTTGGGGTTGAGTTTGTTTTAAGAAATCAATGGCAGTTTTGCAACTTAAAAGAAGTTAAAAGCCTTTTTGTTATGTTGTAAATCGACTTTGGGTGTGTTTCTAAAGTCCATTTCATATAGGGTTTTTAAAAATAATTTGGGCTACTATATTGGGTATAATAGTGAATCTCCATAAAATTTTCTCGTGCATTAGAAATGTTATGTTTGATTTCTCCTTTCTCTTATTATTTTGACAATGCACTTACTCGTGCGCTTGAAATGTTAGGTTCAATTTCTCCCTCCTTTGTTATTGAACTGTTCACAATTGATTTCTCGCTCTCTTAATATCGCTTTTTAATTAAGAAAAACCAATTAGGGAATAATAAGAGAGGAGAGGGTGAATGTAATGATATATCCAACAAGTGTGATGGGGGACCATGTATAATTAACTGCAGAGTGGCGGAGGAGACATTGCATGTTTGGTAGTTCTGAAAGTCTGAATCTGCTTCTTCCAAAAGCAAAAGTTAAAAGTAGAAAGCCCACTCCACCCAGTGGGTGCGTTCTGAAAAGTTCACATGGAGGGTAGAAGAAGAGTAAGAAAGTAGGGTGGAAGCCACCCCACATGCCTGATTGATTGAACATAGAAGTTATAGAAGAGAGCCTAGAGATCCTCTTTCATTTCATGTGAACCAGTTAAAGGTATGTATGTATTTGTTTGTTTGTTTGTTCATTTCTTTCTTTTGTTCAAACCCAGAGGCACAGAGAGCCGGCAAAAATCCCTGGCTTGGTCCAAGTTCTACAGCTTCATATGGCAAGATCTAGTTGACCTACACCCGGCAAAACACTGTAATTGGACTTTGATTATTATTGTTATTATTGTTAATGCAACTGTTTTAATAAATTTAGTAATGAGTTTCTTGATTGCATGTTCTTGTGCACAGCTTAACACCTATTTTCTATTTATATATATATATATATACATAATTATCTGAAGCCATTAAAAACATGAATGAATGAACTCTCTAAATCGATGTGTATCGGATAGATGCAGCAGGTAGGGAGAAGACACAAAACATTTGATATAACGTGGTCTATAAATGTCGCCCTCACCACAAGAACCAACCAAGCATCCATCAAATCAAATAACACATACATATATACAGATAGATCATGTAGTTTTGAGATGTTCCAAAAGTCCTACGATCCATCCAATGTAAAAAAAGGATTTGTGTTTGAGAAACTAAAATTTTCCCTTACGACGACGACTATGATGATGATGAAGTGGTACAACAGTCCCATACAATTTTTTGGGCTTAAAATTCTCATTCACATGATGACGCACAACACATGCACATGTTACAGCTTTAACAGATGCAGAAAAACAAAAGTAAATATGTAAAATAGCGGTGGGACTGTAGTCTTCAAATTTTGATATGTTACAGCTTTAAACAGATGCAGGAAAACAAAAGCAGTAAATATGTAAAATAGCGGGAGATACATATATCTAACCTCAAATATACATGCATGTTGCATGTAGAAGAGTGGCAAAGCCCGACAGATTTGTGAAAGGAAATAAGGTAAGCACAAAGGCGGTAAAAATTCTCACATTGGAAAGTTAGAAAATCTTGCAATGGCTTATAAGGAGTTGGGCTACTCCCCTCATTGTCAATGATTTTGGGATGGAACCTCAACTTCCTTCATGGTATCAGAGAAGGTTGTCCACGTCTGAAAGTCCAACGGCCACACGTTCTCCATATCACACAAAATGTGTTATCAACGTGTTAGGCTTGAAAATTTGCCACACGTGTGAGGGCGTGTGAGAATGCAAAGATAAAAAGTCTCACATTAAAAAGTTTTGTTTGATGTATAGACCAATAGAGGGACATCGTTAAGATGGATTTGGGTTGCTATTGGAAAACCTTTTTTAGGGTAGGCCCAAACCAGCTCGGCCCATGGAAATTTGCCAAGAAAAATTTATTTATTTATTTAAAATTTGTATTTAGCTTGGAGCTGACATTTGTTTTTGGAAAATACTTCCCTTCCTACTAGGTAAGTAGGCTCTCTTAATACTCTATTATACACATACATATTTATTTTTCAATAATACATCTATGTTCTGTACGCTTCCTTTTGAGCAACATCCGCTTGAGCTCGTGCTTTATATTGGCAATATCAGTCGCCCTTGTGACTTGTTTTTCGGCGATTTTACACCTTTCTTGGACTTTGATCAAGTCTTTTTTTTTCTCTCTCAAGTGAGTGGGCCTGTGCATTTGCAGCTTCTAGTTTTTTACTTAAGTCCTTGATTTCAAGCTTCATCGATGATATTTCAGCATCATAACTATCTACTTTCGATTTGGCAGTCTGCAAAGAATGTGTAATAGTCAAGTACCGCATCATCGATAGATACATATATTGAAAAGAAAAGCAAACGTTTGCAAAATAAAGATTCTTCTTCATCCCTACACATTTTCAATGATTTCCATAGGGTTCTATTTCCGATAACTGATTTTTTACATAATGCCCTTGATCTTTAGCTCAACTGGGATTGGGACAGGTAGGTAAAAGGGAAAGGTCTCAAGTTTAAATCTGATGTAAGCACCTAAAAAAATAGCAGCCAGATGGTATGTGTTATCTTTACCAAATTAAAAAGCTTGTAGATAATCAAATTATAAACAAGTGGAAAACACAGACCATGGAAAACCTCAAGATAAAAAAGGAGAATCCAGATATAGATAAATTTAATCCCTCCAAAGCTGCTCCATCAAACATGTAAGAGCAGTTTCCCATGCCAAATTTATATATATATATATATGTTAAAGACATCGGGGGCAAGCCACTGTTGTTTACCTTAAAAACATGGCAAGCTATTCTCAGCTTCCTTTCCATGCTTTGTATAGCATTTGAACATTGCAACTCTGCCTCCATATATGCATTCCTTTTACAATCCTGCATGAGTAGCCAATTTAAACGAATAAGACCAGTATACAAGAGATGCGCTAATAAGATATACACATCCATATATACTGCAACAAACTATTTGTTATCACAAAGAATTCAATTATATATGAGGCAAGAACAAGATTCTTATCTTTTTCTTCGTGATTTTTCGGACGGTGAAAAGCGGACTTATACACCTCAAGAGCATAATCATATGCTGTTCGGCACCCATCTTCTTCGACACTCTGCAGAGTAAGATTAACACAATCACATGGTGCCTAAGAAATTTGTAATCAGAGTTGTTCCAGAGTCAGTTTCTTATTCACCCTCTATTCCATATGAAGTCTGAGATCCAAAAGGGCTATTTTATTATTGTATTCTCCATTGTTGTAGTTTAAAATGAAAACAGAACATCCACTTCAACATCTACTCTCTCCAGATAAGACACAGGGGAACATATATTATTTATGTAACCTCAATGAAACAGCACAAAGAAGCTAACCAAGACCAAAATTTATAGCACTTCTAATTCCAGTTGGTTGGTCAATCGTTTATTAC
This sequence comes from Prunus avium, assembly GCF_002207925.1. Next base: position 510,876 of record NW_018921764.1, read on the forward strand.
ATATTCACTACTTCCACTTTTTTCCGGTTAGAAACTAAGATTCTGTTAAACTATTATACACAAGTAAAATCTTATCATGGATAAAAAATAATAATTTAGAGCCTGTTGCAAAATACCACCCAATAAGAGAGTTCAAGGAGTACACAAACCTGCCATGAAGAGGATACGGTAGGCACCAAGATAAGACAACTGGACTCGTCATCATAGTCGCCCCAACTTGCTTCGGCCTTGTTCTTTCAAAAACAAACCTTGTCAATGCGTCTAGCCCGGATCTGAATTCAGACCTTAATTTGTCCAACTGCATTAGAAAAACTTAGCCTTCAAGTTCAACACAAACAAATATGAATAAAGAGAGTAACAGATTTGAGTTCATGACCAACATGAGAGAGATCAAAGACAACAGTAAGTCACTGACCTGAATTTCGTTAATTCTCTGTAGATCATGTTCGTTGTTCAACGGCCGTACAAGGGTGAAGCATTCTCTATCTGAAAATAGAGCTCGAATGGAGGCTCGTATCTATATTGGCCATTCATACTGTACAATTAGCGCCTCCAAGTCCAACATACATAGATAACATAATTCAAGAGTAGCAGTGCTCAATGTGCCTAGAATGTCATAAATAGCTAACAAGCGTAACCTAAAAGCAGATAATGCCAGTTTAAAAATACATGTATGAATTGGCAAGCAAATTCTTGAAAATAAAAGGTCAAGATTGCTCTCTCTCTCTCTCTCTACTAAAAAAATGCAGCAATCTTCTCAAACAAACTAAGAAGAGCCAGACAAATACCTCATTTTTTGCAACTACATCCTTTTTCTGTCATCAACTGGCTTCAAAGCAAGCTCCAGATAGTCACGGGGCATTGTCCTTCCACTATCCTCAGGTAAATCCAGATACACGTCCTGAAACCAAGGCAGTGTAAATTACCACAAATGGAACATATTCTACTCAATACACTGTATTCATACGGCAATAAAAAACAAAATAACCACAACAGAGGAACCATTATCATAAGAGTAATAGGGTAACAATAATTATTGTAGTTGGCAAAAATATCCAAGAAGCTACAATAGAGAAATACAAACATATACAGTTTTATTTCTCACAGCAACATTCAACTGGTGGGGATGCAATAGTAGAGTAAACTTACTGGTCAGAAGTTCATAGAGTGCAAGCAGGACAGAGAAAGAGAGAGAGAGAGATGGTCAGAAAAGGTAAATGCTTCAAGTATTAGGCCCCATCTTAATATCTTAAAGTTAATCAATGATTCACACCCCAGTTTTGGTTGCAAGAGCATGTAAATGAAAATTCACATCTAACACGACAACAGTGCCCATGGCATATACATATCTCCAAGTCTTTAAATTGATTATACTCGAACATTTTTTAAAAAGATGGTTTAGGTTAATTATGACAAGTCCAAGAAGTAGAGAATTAAATAAGAAACAAAATACGGTAGTTCTAGCAGCCAAAACAAAATAACCTAAAGTAAAATTTCTACACTTGATGCACTTCCTTAGTCCTCAAGGCGAACAAATATAGTTCCAGAAAGCAGATTTTTCCATTTGTACAATCATAAACCCTAGACATCACAGACAGAAAACAAACCACGAAGGAAGGAAAAAAAAGAAAAAAGAGAAGTCTCCACTATCATTGAGAGAAAAAAGGACGATAATTTTACCTCGTTTCGAATGAAGCTCTTGCCCTGGCGAGCACGGCCACAGACCGCGACTATACCGATAGGTTCCTTAACGAGCTGGAGCATTAAGACGCTTCCTGATCCATTCGAAACTTTCCAATATTGTCGCAGTAAACGAGTTGTATAGGCCTCGGCGGACCCATCACGGCGCAGACGATCGCGGTGAGGGAGAGAACGACTCTTCCACATATACGAATATTTAAACTGTATAGCCGCGCGGCTATAATGTTTAAATATTTTTTAGTTTGTTTAAAGAAATAGTATCGCCGCGCGGCTATACTATCTAAATATTTTCTAATTTTGTTAAAATAAATAGTATAGCCGGCGGCTAAACTCGGTTTTTAGATTTTTTTTAAATAGGGAATAGTACAGCCGGGCGGCTATACTCCATTTTTTCAACTTTTTAAAACGGCTATACTCGATTTGGTCAATTCTCAAGATGGAGAAGATTGCCCTCATATATTTTACTGTCCAACAAAATTGACATGAACAAATGGTTATTAGGGAAGACATACATTGTAAATATCAATTTACGGTATGCCTGTTAACAATACCAGAAGAGTGAAGAAGAATGAAGAAGATTGAGGAACAAATAAGAACACAACACAATAACTAATCTAAGCACATGCCTAACACATGACACAGTAACTAACTGAGTATAGTTATCATTCCCCCGGAAACCTAACTTGGGGCCTCTGACTGAGCATTTGTTCCAAGTCGCAGATTAGCACAATGTTGCAAGAAAATAGGATTGTGGAGACCTTTGGTACACACATCTGCTAATAGCTCTTTAGTAGGAACATACTGAACAATTAAGTCCTTCTTTTTAACCTTTTCACGCACAAAGTGGAAATCAATGTCGAGGTTTTTAATCCTTGAGTGATACACATGATTTGAACTAAGAGCTATAATGTGGATAAATTATCACAGTGGATCACAGGAGGCTGAGGCAGATAAATTTTAAAATCTTGTCTCACCCAAGTAAGGTCTGCGAAAGTATTGGCCAAGGCTTTATAGTCTGCTTCTGTAGAACTCCTTGAGATAGAACTATGTTTCTTTGTAACTCTTTGCGTAGCTGAGATCTCACTTTGATGTATCTTGCCTTTTTAAAGTAGGTAGTTTCTCGACCTCAGTTGACCTGTCATCGTCTAGTTTGTCAATAAGGTCATCTCCAGTCATAGGCTATAGGCCAAATGAATTGCTACAATTTAGCCCTCCAAAATATTATTATTTAAAAGAATAAGGGTAAATTACTCAAATGGTCCCTAAACTTATACGCGATTTACATTTTGGGGCCTGAATAAATTTTTTAGTCCAAATGGTCCACTAACTCCATATTAATCGTTCCGTTGATCCAGCCGTTACGTTCTGTCAATGTTGCCGTCAAATTTAAGGTTAAACCGTCCAAACCGTGTAGAATAACCAGCCCTTTAAGCGACAAAGGCACCATTTTGGGATCCACCTTCTTCATGGGTTTCCCAAATTGAAACCTAAAGTACACAAAATCAACGACGGCTGCCATGTCTGAAAGTTCAACAGATTCAACTCGATCCACTCGGTATTGCTTTTGTGGGATGAAGATTAAACGGCGCACGTCATGGACAGATCTGAACCCGGGAAGAAGGTTTGAGGCATGCGACCAAAATCGGGTAAGATAGAGTAAGGATTTTGTTAAGTTTAAGTGAAGAATTGAATGGTGTGCTGGGGCTCTGATCGTGTGTAACAAATGATGTGCAGAATAGCCAAACAAGACATCATTTCTTTGAATGGCTGGATAATGAAACATGTCCAAGAGGAAAGGAAGTGCTTCCTGGATTGCTTAGAAGACTTAGAGGTATGGAGGAAGAAATTAGAGCAAGGGATGAGCAAGTGAGATTAGTGGAAGAAGAGAAGAAAAAATTGGAAGAGAAAGTGGGTGTTCTTATTGAAGGCAGAAAGGAATTGGAATGGAGTAGACAGAGACAATTGAAACTAGGGTTTGCTTTGATCCTTTCACGGTGTTTGTTTGTAATTGTGGTGATGAGTAGGAAGATTTAACTATGAATGTTAGGTCTGTAATGGTCTTTTAGGTTTGTAATGGGATTATAGTTATGAATGTAATGTGGTGTTTGTTAGCTGTGAATGTAATGTGGTTTTTGTTAGTCATAAAAGTAATGTGGTGTATTTTAGGCATGACCCAAAACCAATTCCATAACCAAAAACCACACCAATTCCATAAACGAAAACCAATTCCATAACCAAATCCAATTCCATAACCAAAACCCAATTTCATAACCAAAAACCAATTCCATAACCAAATTGCACAGCGTAAACCAATTCCATTTCCAAAATGCAGAGCGTAAACCAATTCCATTTCCAAAATGCAGAGTTTAACTCTAATACACAAGATGTGATTCCATTTCTGCTGTACATCCCAAATTATAGAACCTAAACCAAAATGCAGAGTTTAACTCTAATCCACAAGCTGTGATTCCACAAAATTACATCCCAAATTACAGAACCTAAACCAAAAGGCCAAGATGTAACTCTAATCCAAAAGATGTGAATCCACAAAATAACATCCCAAAAGCTGTGATCCTATTGTTTGTACTGTAAGCCAAAATGCAGGGCCTTTACATAACCAAAATGCAGGGCCTGAACAAAATCCACATCCCAAATTACACAAAATATATATGATTCCCCCTGCCTTGTGAATGATTATGGTAGTGATAGAACTTGTGTAGGCCTTTTGAATGTTCCTCCTCTAATAGCAGCCCTTTTGAATGTGCCCCTTCTAATAGCTGGAATTTTGAATATGGAACCAGGTTTGGCAGTGACACAAGTTGAAGATGGATTTGAGCTTTCTTGTGTAGGTGCAGCTGACTGTGACAATGGTATATTTGCCCTTCCTCTTGCCAAACCTCTTGCCAAACCTCTTGCCAACCCTCTTCCCATATCTCTTACCATACTTCTTGTCCAACCTCTTGCCACATAAACAAAGAGGACCAATATAAGTTCGCAACTAATGAACACATTTGTGAGACAACATATTTGAAGAAAAATACCCCAAAAAATGTACACTTTGTTGTGAAGAAGTAGCAACTTCTGTTGCAAGAGCTGGACCTTCATTGGCTTTTTCTCTTCCTCGTCCTCTGCCCCTCCCTCTAACTGTTCCTCTCCCACTTACTGATGCAGCTGCTGTTACTGTTCCTCTCCCACTTACTGATGCAGCTGCTGTTAATGTGCTTGGCTTAGTTTGAAACTCTTTTTGGGCAGAAGATGCATTTGCCTGCAAGAGCACAAGGAATTATTAGTTCGAAAACATGTAACAACTCTAAAATTGCAGAATAAATAATTACTTGTTGATTTTCAGAGTTCTGTCTGTCACAAGTTGCCCTATTATGGCCACTTTCACCACATCTCCTACATCTGATCTTAATAAAAAGTCTTCTAAGCTTGGCTCGTGGTTGAACATAATTTGGAGGCATTGGATGTGGTGGGGGTGGTGGTGGTACCAGAATTTCTGTAGGTTCCTTGGTCCTACTTTTTTTTGGCCTTCCTGGCTGTACCCTAACACTTGGGGGATGTATTGGAGGATGCCCATATTTAGCCCACTGATCCATTGAAGGGATGGGATGAATCATTGGTTCATATGACTTCATATAAGATGCAGGCTTGTAACATTGATCCACATAATCAATGGGGCTTTCATCCCTTTGAAAAATTGCATAAATTGCATGCCCACACGGTATCCCACATAAATCCCACCTCCTACAAGAACATGTCCTTGCCCTAAGATCCACAACAAATTCTCCACCATACATGTGGGTCACTTGATATGTTTGCAAGCCAGCCAGTCGAGGAATGCATGTGGAGGCTTCTAACTTGTTCTTCTCAATTATCTTGAAGATTCTTGGCCCAATTGGATGTTTCCATTTCGGACATGCAACCCTTTTATTTGCCATCCTAAGCATCACAAGGACTCTCATCCTCTCCAAGCAAGTCAAAATGGACTGATCTCTTGCATCTACAATTGCTGCATTGAAACTTTCACACAGATTGTTCAACAACAGATCACACTTAAACCATGTCTGAAAGTGAGATCTGCTCCAATTCTTTGCAGGTCTCTTACTGAGCCATTTCCACGCTTCCTCATCCTCTTGTTTCATATTATCCATTTCTGCTTCCCACCAAGGCATAGTTGTGGCTCTTGCTGCAGCCCACAATATGTGTTTTAAAGCAAGACCAGAGTGTAATGATCTAAAGTTATTATATAAGTGTCTAACACACATCATGTGCTCTGCAGTTGGAAGTAGAGTCTCAATTGCAGGTATGAGTCCCTTTTGCTTGTCACTAATGAACACATATGACAAACCATTTGTAATCTTTAGATCTTCAATCAACAGCCTAAGAAACCAGATCCATGATTGTTTGCTCTCGATCTCAACAACTGCATAAGCAATTGGGAAGCTGCCATTGTTGCCATCCACCCCAACTGCTGTCAAAATCTGGCCAGGATAAGGACCTTTTACGTGGCACCCATCAACACCAATAACTGGTCTGCATCCATCTAAAAACCCTTGCTTACAACCAGCCAAGCAAACATACATCCTTAGAAAGATAGCTTTGCCCCCCACTTGTTCAGTTTTAATTACAACTGTACTTCCCTTGTTTGCCTTCTTCAATTCCTCTGCATAATCCCTTAACCTACCATATTGTTCTATGTAACTCCCTTCAATCATTACTTTGGCCCTCTTTTTGGCCCTGTATATTTGATGTTTTGTGACATTCATACAATAATCCTCCAAAACATCCTCTTGTAATGATTTCACATCCAAGTGTGTGTCTCTATTCAGCTTCTTAGAATACCTGTTGCAAAGCCACTTGGATGAGGCATACTTCAACTTGTCGACCCTCCCACAAGTGTGTTCTAGGCTCATAGTTTTGATTACAAATGTAGATTCACTCTTATCAAGCTTTGAAGCATATAAATAAAATGGACATTTCAGTCCTCCCAAACATACAGCCTGGAACCTCCTTCCATCATTTTTTTTGAATTTTATCAACTTACCATGTATAATTGCATACTCCTGCACAGCTTCTTTCAATACCATTTTGTTTGCAAATCGCATTCCCATCCTAAACTCTGGATTCCTTAAATCCATCTCTCTCCTATACTCCTTCCACTTTGGCAATTTTTTTTTCTTTCTTTTGCCCTTTTCCTCACTATTACCCTCATCCTGATCCTCTTCATCAGTTCCTGTGTCCAAATCTGATGTGTTAGCATCATCTGATGATACCTCTCCTGGAGCTTCATAAGTAGGCCAAACATTCTCATGTCCACTGGGGTCAATAGTAGGCTCAACATTAGGCCTAACGTTCTCACCTGCATTGGGCTCACCACTTGGCCCCCCAACTACCACATTCTCAACTACAAGCACCTCATCCTCTTGTTCACTGAATTCATAATCACTATCCACAAATTCTGCATCATCTTCCTCATTTTCCCCTTCATTTCCAACCTCTCCATTCTCAGTTGCTGCAGCCTCATTTTCCCCTTCGTTTCCAATTTGTACATCTGCATTTGTATCCTGCTGTGAACTAAATGCAGGCCATGTCACACCCTTACCATCATTTTCTACATCTGCATCATAGTTATATTCTGCACCATCCAAACTAGGCCACGCAGCAGATGCTTGACTCCCAAGCCCATTACCATTTGAATTGTCTAAATCTGTATAATACAACACAAGAACCCTATTACATGGCATGCATCCAACCATTTCAACTACTTTAGCATCAGAGTTAATACGCTCCAATACGTTACCATCCTTTTGTCCATACCAAATCTCCATACTTTGCTCAATTTTCGAAACATCTATTGTATACCCCAACTCTTTCCCTATCTTCCTTAAATCCAGCAATGACAGAAAGTCATCAACAACATTATCTAAATAACACACCTTACCACCCTTATAAACCCCATTTTCAAATATACCCCCATGGTGTAGTTCAAGAGTGACTCTGTCAGAGATAGCTGCAAAAAGTACACAAGAAATTTCAGAGTTAGCTGCACACACATCTCCTTTATCTAATGCTATAGATTTAGGGTTTTCATTTATTTACAGTTTCACTCAATGCACAATACTGACTTTGGTACAATAGTGACTTTGGTGTGAAGCAGACAACACAGGGACCACACCAAACATAAAAACCTATACTTTGCAGTCAATGGTGTGAATCAGACAACCAAGGGACCACACCAAACATAAAAACCTTTACTTTGCAGTCAATGCCAACATAAAGGAAACAAAATGCCAGAGAATCTTTTAAACATAAACAAACTGACCTTGGACCACACACTTGCAAACAAAAAGCATCGATTTGCAAAACACGATGAATATAAAATGCAGACAGAGAATCCCTTACCGTATTTGGGATTCTCTCCACCCCAACGAAACTCGAACTCCATCAGTGATGAGCATCCACAATCCCAGAAATCCAGAAATTCCCGATAATCCCCAAGTAGGAACCCTAACCCAAAATCTCTGCTTTTGGCTTCGCACGTCCTTTTTCACGAACTGAAGACAATGGTTTTGGAGAATCAGAGACGACAATCAAAGCCTTTTGGGGTTTAAAAATACGAATATACCCTTTCAGGTATAAAAAGACGCATATGCCCATCCTAGACCCCACCACTGGCGTTGACTTGACCAAAAATCACAGAAAACGTAACGATTGGATCAACGGAGCGATTAATATGGAGTTAGTGGACCATTTGGACTAAAAATTTTATTCAGGCCTCAAAATGTAAATCGCGTATAAGTTTAGGGACCATTTGAGTAATTTACCCAAAGAATAATGTAGGGCTAAATTTTTCCATCTCTAGTCATGCAGGGCTATCCTTCATATTTTATTATTTTGAGAAAAAACTATGGTATAACACTCATACATTCCACTACTATGTATTATTTAAAGAAATGTGGAATGAAATGAGTGTGAAATTTTTTAAAGAAATTTATAGACATATTTTAGGTTCCTTAAAATTTTTTTTTTTAAAAAAAAAAATTCACACAACGGCTATTTTGAAAAAATTGATGCATTTCAAAACAATTTTTTATAATTTTATTTTTTAAAATTATAACAGTAGGACCAATGCGCCGATTAATAAAGAGTTTGTGAACCATTTGAACAAATAATGTAGTTGAGGGACCAAAATGCAACTCGGGTATAAGTTTAAGGACTATTTGAGTAAATAACCCCTCTTTAAATATATTCGAATATTTTCTCATTTCTAAATGATCCCACCTAACCCTTTGACTTCCACGTCGTTAACAACATTCAACTTCAATTTATGTATGGCTGCACCAAGAACAGACTACAAAGACCAACCATCTATAGGTGGTTAAGTGGCACAGGAAAGATTTTTAATTAAGGAATTGAATTATATGGCGATTCCTGTTCATCAATTATCACTTTTTGTAGTTTTATGGTCTAATGGAATCAAATTTAGAGGGTGCACCCATTAACACATACATAAATAAATGTACATCTTTTTTTTTTGGGTATATACCATGAGGTGTCCCCACACCCGAAGGATGGGATTAATCCCCATTCGGGGTTTGGCTTGCCTCATTAACACATACATAAATAAATGTACATCTTTGCATATGCATGCATAAACATCGGAATGCAAGTATACAACTTGTCTTTCCAGTTCTTGCAAGTTGTTTGATACCAAACTTGCTCAAGTTTCTTTGAACAGTAACTACCTTCCCAGGGTCTTCAGTAACCTGAGACATCCACATGGAGTGAACTAAGTTTAAAAGCGTAGATGGAATTGGAACCAGTAAGACTATAAGAGGCAAATGAAAGTTTGCACACACTTAACATAGTATATTAGCTAGCTAGAACAATTTATAAAAGTTCCACGACCTGCAAATATAGTCTGGCTGAGTGAACTAGGCACCTAAGATATATAAGCCTACATGTGCTAAAACGAGCACATTCAATTCAAGCCCGTACGAAACGAAACTGTTTTACATCCCTCAGATCTCTCATAATCAATGAGTATTGCAATCTTGAAAGAGAGAACATGCTAGCTATATAAACTTCATGTTCTACAACAGTAGCTCTCATGGCAAGAATCAAATAACACATGTGCAGACAGATATATCATGTAGTTTTCCCCTACCTCATGCACGCAGATATATCACTATTCATTTGATCCATCCATTTGATGTGGAAAAGAACCGTGTTAGAGAAACTAATATTTGCCCTTACGACGACGCTGACTATAAGGACGGTTTGGTACGACGACCCCACAAAATTTTCTAGGCTTAAAATTCTCCTTCACATGATGGCACATAACACAGGCAGAGGAAATTTTGCAATAATCATTGAAACCATAATATTCTGCAGCCTCGAGATCTGCAGAGAGGACTGGATTACCAACAGGATCTTTTGAGATGGATACTGTAAACACTGCTACACGGACGTAACCCCCTTCGGGTTCGAATTCGTCATAATATCTCTTACCCACATTTGCATTATAAACGAACCACATACGACCCTCGCCATCAAGATGGCCCAAGTAACAATGTTCAGGAATTAAGAAAGGAGAAAAGATATCGCCAAGTTCATGTAGCACCCGATGCCGCTGGGGGAACCCATCGCCGTCCAACTTCCAAGCAACAAGCTCTTTACGGTCCCGAAGCATGCCAATGAGAAAACCCTGCAACTATGCAACAACCCAAAAGCTCTCAAACCTCTTACTATTCAGGACTTTGATTTTTATTTCTGACCATTTCTCTTTGTGAGGGTCAAAAGCGTATGCAACATTATATTTATATCTCATAAAAAAGACCTTGTGGTCCCAAGTAAAGTGATCACCATGACCATGTGGTTTGAAGCAAGGGGGATAAGGGAGATCCTTCCAGGATTGTTGACAGGGATCGAAAACCTTGAAAAGGGGTGGCTCAAGAGAGTTATGACCACCATCTTGACATGCAAGAACATAGGTTTTGTCCTCCAGATTGAACATGATTTTTTTCCCAAGTATGATCCTAGGATCAATCAAGCTGGGAATGGTATGCTTCTGACAAATGCTCATCGATGGACCTTGCTCATCTGTACTGTCATGAGTGAGATCATAGGATTCAACATTTGACCTAAAACCCGTGCTTTCATAGTCAATGAAATTACCATTGTTAAAAAATCTGGTGTCGAATTCACCCCACACCTTATAGAATTTGGAACCCACGATTATATGTCTCCCTACCTCCTTTACGTGGGGAGTTTTGGAGCACGTAATCTCGTTCCAACAACGAGAGTCCCACCAAAGGCAGTCCCAACCATGGTGGTCCGAACAATGGCCGTCCCAACCACGGTCATCGTCGACACGATCATCACCATACGAAATTTCAAATAGAGTCTCAAACCTAGGAGGCTTGCGAGAGCTACTTTTGCACAAGTTACTAATATTTAGACGGCATAGTTGTCTCACCGTGGAATCCATGGATTCAAGTTTCAGGTACAAGTACCAATCCTTATCCGTGGGCGGTGGTTTGATTGTAGCCTTCAAATTTTCACTTTCTTCAGCTTTAACGACCAAAAACTCACGCACCGGAAAGAAACGACAACATAATTGTTGACTAATATTTAGACGACATGGCCGACGACCCCAAATCTTGACGTACGAAAACAACTCATTCTTCAGCATTGTCTTCGATATATTACTGCTCCCTTTGACAGACACAATTGCATAACTTTCGTAAGAAAACAAAAACGAAAACGAAAACAGTACATATGTATATGTTCAAAACAAAAACAACAACAAATAGGCAGAGAGAATAGAGATAATGGAAATCTTTTCGTTAGAATTTAGTACTTACTGTTCAACCCTTGTAGTCGTCACTCGTCAGCGAGGAGGATGCCGAAATAGAGAAGAGGACGCACAGACTTAATAGAAGAAAAGAGCCCTAATGGACACCAAACCAAAACTTTGTCTTCTTAAATGGACACCATTTGTGTCAAAGGACTGAAATGCCCTTAGCCTTTTCGGGCTGGACCAGACCAGCTCGGCCCATGCACTTTTGCTAAGAATTTTTTTTTCTTTTCTTTTTTTAAATTTTGTATTTAAGTTGGAACTGACTTTTGTTGGGTTGGAACTTGGGTGTGTGTGCATAAAAATCCTCTGCTCTTTCCTGCCGCTTAGATTCTGAACTACTTTGCTCTCCTCTTCATTTCTTCTTCTTCTTTTCTTTCTATTTGTTAGATCTATCTTTGTTCCACTGATAGATCTCTCTTGATAATTTTTCCTTTTAAAAAAAAAAAGTCTGGTCCAGTGTGGTGTTGCACCAAATAATGGACAGGATTCTTGACTGGTCCTAACCAATCCAGCCCTAGAATTGTAATTTGGTCCTATCTTGTCTAGTCTTGGCCACCAAACGGGGCCTGTGGGTATAAGAAACTCGTACTTTGGTGATTGTCCCTATTTGCATTTTTCAAATCACATTTTACATTATGAGGATATCTGTATGTAACGTCTGTTTGGCTTGGGACACAAGTATTGAGGTTGTTAACAGAAGTAGTATGCCTTGCAGACCTGATGAAGTCTGGGCTTATGGAACTTGTGCTCCAGCTTCATCAACTTCTTTCCATAACTTTTGCGCTCAATTCTCAAAATTTTGTAGCAATTGTTCCTCAATAGAAATGATATGCTGGACCAAAACCAGTGAGTATTCTTTTGAGGTGGATGTTAATCTACAGGTCACAGACACAATCACCATCAAGCAATGAATAAAGAAATTACCAGCAACGAAATAGTAGAGATACAAATTTAGGCATATGCTCGTAGGATGCATATAAATTAAAATCCCAGAGACTCAGATCTGACAATGTGTATTGTTTACACCCAAAATAAGCAGCCAATGAGAGCAAGACACCTGGAGAAAATTGGGCCAGGTCAGAGGCGCCCTCGGCACTCTACCTACCGATCTCTCCATTAGGGCAACACCCTCACCTGGGACACGTGGCACGCTCCCAAGCGACGTCCACAGTCCCACATCGAAATTATCAACAAAATGCACACCTCCCAAGGCCTATAAAAGGAGGCCAACTATCCCAAAATGGAGGTAATCAGAACTAACGGCATACAAGCCTATTGATCTGTCAGTTAAACTTTCTATTCCCGAACTTACTTAAGCATCGGAGAGCCTTCGGCCGGTACCACACCGGTGCCCTAGGAATTACCGTGCGTTTGCTCATATTGCAGATCGCACAGTCTACCGAAGACACAAATTTACTAAGTTGACCCTCAAAACTTGGAAACCACTTTTTGGCGTCAACATTTTCAAAATTTCACTTTCTTCAGTTTTAACGACAAAAATCTCACGCTCCGAAAAGAAACAACAACATAGTTGTTGACTAATATTTAGACGACATGGCTGACGACCCCACATCTTAACGTACGAAAGCAACTCATTCTTCAGCATTGTCTTCAATATATTACAGCTCCCTTTGACAGACACAATTGCATAACTTTCGTAACGAAATCATCAAAATATTAAAGAGAAGCCAACCAAAAGAAAACAAAAGAGAGGAGGAAGCCTTGCATAGGCAGATAATGGAAATCTTTTGGTTAGAATTTAGTACTTACTGTTCAACCCTTGTAGTCGTCACTCGTCAGAGAGGAGGAAGCCGAAATAGAGAGTATGATGCACAGAGTTAAAAGAAGAAGAGAGCCCTAACCTAACCAAACCAAACCAAAACCTAGTCTTCTTAATGAACACCATTTGTGTCAAAGGACCGAAATGCCCTTAACTTTTCGTTTAGATAGACTCCTACATTGTTGAAATGGATTTGGGTTGCATTTCGGGCTGGCCCAGACCTCTCGGCCCATAAAATTTGTACTTAACTTGGAGCTGACAAATTATTCATTTTTTGGGTGTGTATATAAATACGGACGTAAAATGAAGAATCTGCAAATTATTCACCACAGAGAATTACCAAGAAGACGACCAACACCAATAACTCACTGCAATTTGCAAAGAGAGGAAATGGAGAGTAGTGTCACCGGAGGTGAGGATAGCGGAGCCAACATAAGCCTCAGCGTGAAGTTCAGTGGCAGAACCATACCCATCACAAATCTTTCTCCGGACTCAACCATCAAAGACCTCAAGTCCCTTCTGCAACCTCTCACCAATGTCCTCCCTCGTGGCCAAAAGCTCATTTGCAAAGGTGTCTCCTTTTTCTCCTCTGTAAAATTTGATTGAATTTCTCTGAGCTGTAATGAATTATGAATGGCAAGTTTTTCATTTTCAGTTTTATTTTAATTTTTGGGTTCTGGGTATTTTGTGATAGGGAAGCTTTTGGTGGATGGAATGACACTGAAGGAGTCTGAGGTCGCTAATGGGTCCAGGATCATGCTCATGGCTTCTCAGGGCTTGCATCAAGGGGTATTGTAGATAAAACTCAATTCTTTTCTATCTTTTTGCTTTCTTGAAATCTGAACTTGAATTGGGAATTTGATTTTGATGGAGATGGAAGAACCCACTTGTTTGGCAGTTGAGAAAATAAATGAGAAGAAAGCAATTTTATCAAAGAAAGATCTTTAATTTATTTTTTCTCGAGTAAAAATGTTGGTCATAAATTTCATGAAACTTTGGATTATAGTAACCGTGGAGATTTACGTGTTTTTGGAAGTGTTGAGTTATAGAAAATGCGTTATTGATAATGTAGTACTTCTGGAATTTTTGTTTGAATAGGACGGGCCCATCCTAAAACAAGCTCCCACACGCCCCATTTCCAGAGCCAACAATGCTACTACATTGGGAAAAGAAAAGACAGAAGTTTCTGTTGATAAGAACCGGTTGGATCGATGGAAAGCTACTGGGGTTATTGGACTCCGTGACTACAACTTGAGGGTATAAGAAACTAGTCTTTGGTGATTGTCCCTTTTTGGACTGTTTGCATTTTTCTAATCCCATTTTACATTATGGATATCTATATGTAACGTCTGTTTGGCTTGGTAGACAAGTTTTGAGGTTGTTAACAGCAGTAGTATGCCTTGCAGAATTGTTTTTCCTTCAGACAATTAATTGGGACTTAGAATCATAGCACATGGGAATCTCTTAGCAGGGGAATGTCGATTTTGATAATTGTTTCCAAGTAATATTTTAGAGGACCTAACGTTTTCCAATGTTGAAAATTCGTGTTGGTTTAATTTGAAAAGGCTATACCCGATGAAGTGTGGGCTTGTGGAACTTCTGCAAGAGTTATTGAACTCAGCAATAATGCTATTCCAGCGGTACCTGCCAAGATTGGCTGTCTAAGTTCCTTGCAGGTATACAAAGCTCTGTTTCTTTCTTGCATTTCCGCTCCAGCTTCATCAAATTCTTTCCATAACTCATGCGTAATTTCACTTCATTCTCTACATTTTGTAGAAATTGTTCCTCTCTGCAAATGATATATTGGACAATTCTATTAACTGGGAAGCTCTGGTATCTTTGAAGTTTCTAACTGTTCTGTCTCTGGACCAAAACCAGTGAGTATCTTTTGTGCTTTACAATGTCACATTAAATTGGGGTGGCTTTCATTTTCTACTTCTTGACATTATGTTGGATGCTTGATGAATTGCACAATTTATGTAGTTTAACGACTTTGCCACCTGCATTGGGCTTGTTGACATCACTGAGGCAATTTCACGTTGCAAACAACAAATTGTCTAGCCTCCCAAATGAAATAGGACTTTTGACTAAGCTTGAAGTTCTGAAAGTCAACAATAACAGGTGATTTTGAAAGTACTTTAAGCAAGGACATGTTTTTTCTTATTGGGAATTACATAATCAAAATCTGTTTTTTTTTCTTCCCTTGCATGTCTTTTCTTCTTAATGTGGTATGATCATTTTAAATTTTATATATTTCACATTGTGGACGTGCAGCTGCACTTAATGTTTCACATCTACTTTTCTTTCCTCTAAATGCTTTTATGTCTTAAATACAGAAACTAAGATATTTAGTTTCAGTGGAAATTTTGATTTTTAAAAAAAACATGTTTTGTAGGTTGTTAAGTTTTTCCCCTTTATGCATTAATGCTATGTTGATGAAGTAACTACTTCTTAAAGATGCAAGTTATGTTTGATAACCAATGGCTTGTGTCTTGATTAAACTTACCTGTCTACCTCTGTGTCCAGGATAAACACCATGCCTACGTGCATAGGGGACTGTATTGGACTTATTGAGGTAGTAATGTTTTCCTTTTCTTCATTTCTTTTGGGAGGGCTGGGGTTTTTTTTTTCATTTTGGGTAGATTTGTCCATATATCTGACTTGCTTTTGGCATGGTGCAGGTTGATGTTTCATCAAATCTTCTATCTGAGTTGCCTGAGACATTTGGCAATTTGCATAATCTCAAGGTCTATACTAATTCCTAGTGTTTTGAACTTATTATCCATATTTCTTTCTTGTTTTCCTTCAAAAACTCAAATTCTCTTTAAACGTTTAAGAGCTTCCCTTTTTGACCCCCTGAGAGAGAGAGAGAGAGAGAGAGAGAGAGAGAGAGAGAGAGAGAGCGCTTCCTTTGTTTTGATATGGAACTGTAATTTGTTAGGGTGGTTCTGGAGAGGTTACACAGTTTACATTTCCCGTAATCAAATTATTATTTTTTCCATTTTTTTTTCATAGATTAATTTTCATTGTGTTGTTAGGGTTGTCTTATCCACTTAGGAAATAAGAGTTTATTCATATTGCACCTGCTTTTCACTGCTCATCCTGTTGATGCCTGCCATTGTCTTTGTACCCCAAGCATCCGCCTATTCCTTTTCCCTGTACCTGGCCTAAACCCTAATGGTTACTGTATCGTGCCATCCTAAACTTTGCCTCTTTCTACTGCCTATTATGCCAATTAATCACACACAAAAATTTGAAATTTAGTAAACTTTTACTTGAAGGTAGTAAAAATATCATTTTAGTCTAATTTTCTTGAGCTCTTTTAGAGGAATTGCAGCAACCTCATCTATTTTGTGCTTCATCTCCAGGCTGATATTCATTCCAAAACTTATACTTGTGTGCAGTCTTTGTGTCTCAGCAACAATGGGTTGAAATCCCTTCCTTCTACGCTATTCAAAAAGTGCCTACAGCTCACAACACTTGATTTGCACAACACAGAGATAACCATGGATGTTCTTCGTCAGGTGTGTACTTTAGCATCAAATGTCATTGTGCCAAGTAGTCTAATTTGTTAAATTTAATTATATAACAGCAATATCTTCACAGACGGAAGGATGGGAAAGTTTTGATGAACGCCGTCGCTTGAAGCATCAGAAGCAACTGGACTTCCGAGTTGTGAACTCCGGTGCATTTGATGAAGGTGCTGATAAGAGCTGATGCGACACATTTCTGGATTACATGAGGCGGTTGGGCAAATTTGTGGTCCATGCTGACATTTGTATGTAGAAGAACCAATGTAAAGCTTTGATGCCTCTGTTACTTGAATTGTTAATAGGATTTTATATAAATCAAAGAAATTGGTGACATTGATACATGAGAAGTTACTGTGAGAACAATTATGGAGCAAGAGATGACCAGTTTTAATTGTCCTGTGATTATAATACTGATGTCTATGTTTCTGAACAACCATCCTCCTTCCAAGTGAGACTGCCTTTGGGACCTTACAATGGAAAGGCAGCAGTGTAATAAGTATACATGAAAGAAATGGCGAAGGTGAAAGACTTTGTTTAGCTGTTGTGTGGTGTGGGCCTCCTTTTATTTTTATAAGTATGTGGTTTACAGCTGATAGTCTAAATTACTTCAACAACTTATGATTTTTTTTTTTTAAAGTAAGAAAGAGGATGAATGACGAAATCGGAAAAATAAAGAAGTAGGTAAAAAATACATTAAAAACTGTCAACAATCAAAATGATCTACAAGCAGTTATACCACCATCGTTTTACAGAAGTAGAAAAAATTACCCGCACCGGGTTCACAACAATGGTATTCCATTGCATGAAAGTCTCATTTATTGACAGTTTTTAGTTTTTACTGTTTAAATTGGTGGCAAGTGTACAGGCAAAAACCCAAGAAGGCGACACTCAAACATCAACTGTCGCAAAAGATTATCTGGAAATCCGGCCAGCAAATTACAAGCAAATTTATTATTAAATGGGATTTACTTTTAGAGATTATACATGTAGAACATGAGACAGTTGGGATAAAAATGTTCAACTGTGTGCTCATCATCGATTAACACAGGAATGAAAGTCTGAGGTCAAATATCCTAAACACGCAAGAGTTCTCTTCCTAAAATCACAGACCGACAATCTCAGCGGATTCAAGAACATAACCTAACGGAAGTAAATGGATACCAGAGGGATGTCAATATCGTTCTCCTCTTCATCCTCACAAGCCACAACAACATCAAAGTGGCGACGATAGGGAGGCAGTTCTGCCCCTGCCACTTCCCTAACCAGATCAACCATCTTCCTGTCCATTCGGTCTTGGTGTCGAGAAAACATGGTATTATAAAGCAGGCAACTTTCAAATGAGATGCTATAAGCCTTCAGTCCTTTGTCCTTTAGCCACTGAATAAGTTCCCTCAGAGTAGGATTGCCTCTCAGGATCCACCTGTCCCAGATGGTCCAGCTCATGTCACGGTGCTTGATGACCTTGGGTGGAACTGGCTCAGCCATGGAGAACAAAGGTAGAGCTAGATTTGCAAATGTGTTTCTATAGTCTTCTAGCTTGTGGCCTCCATCCAAAACCTTGTAAAGCTCCAAGCACACAAGTCCTGTGGCCATTGCCGTGGTGGTTGCAATTGCAGGGATAATCCTACCAGCAATAAACTTGGCTTTCAGCTTGTCAACCTCAGGAATGCTGTAATTCCTAGCCCGCATATTGGCAAGCCCGGCTATCAGATCCATATGGTAATTTGTATCATCATCCTGCAAACTCCCCAAGGTAAGTGTAAAAAACACTAAGGTGATTGGCAACTTGTAGGACAGAACGAAACAATGAACTCCAAGTGAAGGCATGAATTAGAATTAAAATTTGAAGAATGATACATCACACATCTAAGTTTAGCCCATCCCCATTATAGGTCACATAAAGAAACTTTCCCATGCATCACTCAAAACCATCAACCTCAACCAATTATCAGAGTGATCAAAATCAGTCAACTTAACCATAGAATATATGAGTGTCTAAATGAAGGATAGGTCAGAAACGATAAGTACAGAGAGAGAGAGAGAGAGATTGACCTTCTCAAATTGAATTGGTTTCATTCTGAACCCTGGTGGGAGTTTCTCTCGACAATGCTCTAACTTGATAATCAATTCATTAATGACCTGTGCATCATCTATAGATTGAGGAGTTAAATTGTTAGCCTTATCATCAGTAACTATTTTCGCATCTTTCTTAGGCTGAAATTCTGAGACTTCCACTTTCTCAACAGCTTCAGCCACCTTCTTAGTGTTTCTAACCCAATCAGGGATTGGAATCCCAAATGTCTCTGCCCTTAGTATGGCAGCTGCTATAACAAAATGAAGGTGACCAGGATCAGCAGCTGAGAACTGCAGTGGATGGGGGAATCGCTTAGGGGCGGACCAGAATGGAGCCCCAGTACTAGTTGTCGCATCTTCAGGAAAAGTATAAATAAGTTGTTTCACACGGTTGGAAAAATAATCTTCAAACCTGTGTACATCAAAAGCAGGCATCATGAATTATCGAAACAAACCATCACAATAATTAATGATTACAGAGAGGAGGCGCAAAAGGAAAAAATGTATAATAAAGTCTATTATCTAAGGACTTACTTCAGGCGTGCCCAGCCAATGCAATCTTGGAATGTCTCACATCTTTCTCTATCAAGGCACTCAAGAACACGCTCCAAGGTATCCCTGGCCTGTGCGTCGCCAGCATTCCTCATGGTAGTGACATATTCACTTGGCTTGGATAAATATGCATTCACTTCAGCTGGAGTTTTCTCAAGCAAACCCTCAAACTCAGATCGAGCCCATGTCAAGCAGTGGTCAATGTTGTGTGGAAATGAGTGCACAGTGCACATGGGTGCTTGTTTCTCCGGTGGGTCTCTTGATGCACCATAGTTTTCTGTTAGGTGAGGAATAACCACCTGAGTGTTGCATTTTGCGCCAAGAGTACCCGACTCAAGAAGTGCTTTCTGAAAATATAAGCACCTCTGATCAACATACAGCCTCGCATTGACATTGTCTAGCGCATTAATAACAACACTTAAATTCTCCCAGAAGGTATCATCAAACACATTCTCAGTTTCAGGGCCAACTCTATTCTGCAAGGCTTCAACATTAAGACACGGATTTATTGATGCAGCCGCAGAAGCAGCAACTGTTGATTTGGCCTGCCCAATGTTCCAATCACGGAAGAGGAACTGCCTACTGAGGTTACTCTTCTCAATTACATCATCATCAGTGACTGTTAGCTTCCCATGGTTGCTACATGAAACTCCCATCAGGGCCAAATTTTTTAATAACTCACATCCTAGTGCCCCTGATCCAACAAGAAATACTTTGGAATCTTCCAGTTTCTTCTGTAGCTTGGACCCAAAAACTGAAATCTGTGCATCATAACGGCTATTTAATGGTTTCAAATCACTGGACTGCAGTGGCTCTGTAGGAAGTGATTCTACTGAGTCAAAGTAGAAGAACTGTTGGAACAAGTTAAACATTAGGTTACTACCAGCAGTGAAAAATAACATGGCGCTAAATAATTCTTAGCTCCTAAAGAATGGTTAACTTCTACGTGAAACCAAGAATGTGTACTGACCTGGAAGAGTGGATGAAACTTCCCAGAGCAAGCTTTTACAACCTCTTGACCCACAATACCACCAAACATGGCAGCCATGGGGTTTAGTGCTGCCTTTGCCCCAAAAGCAAAGTGCCGCAAAAGTTTTGGATTAATATCTTCCAGTCTCCCATCTCCCAGTTTGTCATTAATGTTACTAGCAATAGATATAAGCTTCTGAGCATCCTCGTCTGAACCAGGAATAGGGAAGCGCCCCGACTCTGACACGAATTTGTCCAGCGCTTGAAATGCCAAGTGTAGGAGAGGTGGGCGATCAAACTTGGAGAAATCACTGAAAAGAAAATCGCCAGGATCATTGAGTGCTTCTCTCAACGGCTTAAAGTTCAAGACTTTGGGCTGCTTCACCTGTGTGACAATACCCCCCTTCTCATAGGTACCAAAACCCGTGGTATCCTCCTCGAGAGTAAATGAATAAGCCCTAGCATTCTTTATCTTCCTTGGCTTTCCATCATTTAGTTCTGTCATTCCATGAACTTCTGAGAACACAACAAGATCCCCATCCTGAAACTCAAGTCTTTCATCATCAACACTTGACACTAGAGCAGGGTTGTCATTGCTTATGGATGCAATAATACCAGTGTGTGGATCCTCCCCATCAACATCAAAAACAGTGAACTCGGGTCCAAAGTCACAGAACACAGAACCAAAGAGGCCTCTAGCTTCGGTTTTAATGAAGGCGATTGGAGGTTGATGATTATGACAATAATCATTGAATTCAATGGCTTTCTCAAGACTGATGTCAGTGAATACAACAGCCTACAACAACAGAAAATAATTATATGCCTGTACAAACCCAAATAAAACTACCACACTAGAAAAAATACACTCGTGAATTTTAAATCCTTCTGCAAAATAGATAATTTCTTACGGGATTCACAATTTTGAATATCTAACACTTGTTTTGATAACTAGAACATAAATTACAATTTCTATGGAGCTAATATAACCATTTGTAATAGATATTTAGGAAAATCATCAGAACTAGATTACTTTAAAGCTACCAACAGAAGCAAAAATAGTTCACTATGAAAACCCAAGAGAAGCAAGGTGTTGAAACCAACAGGCAGAGTATAAATAGATGCAGTACGAAATTAGAAAGTCACCTTCAGGAGACTAGTTCATGCTAGCTATAGCTAAAACACCTTCCCCGCTCCCTTTCTCCATATAAAAAATGAACACCCTTCTAGTTCTAGGTAATGGAAGTTTCATATATAGCCTATGAAAATACTATTCCTTGCATGTCTCAGTCTTTACATGTGCTAAAATTACCATGTATCAGTCTTTAGATGTGCTAAAATTACATTATTATTCACTATCTATGTGCCCTCCCTCATTCATTAACGAAGGCACTTAGTCATCATAATCAAACATTAAGTAATTTAATAAAACCTAGTCCAGCAATTGTGATTCAAATAGACCCCCAAACATGCCCCAAAAGTATAAACTTGATAACTTGCATAACACTAAACAACCAGTAAATAACTACAGAAAAATGTACCTGGAAATCAGCAAGCTGTTCTTTGGCCAATTTGGTTGTCAAGGTATGAACAACCACAACATTGTTGAGTTCCTGCAACTTTTGAACAGCAACAAGTGCTCTGTTCTTGCCAACATCATCCTCAGAAAATACAAAATTACTGGATAAATCCCATAGCTCCACGTTCCCTTCATCATGCAACATCACAGACTTGACACCAGCAAGAATGAGGTTCTTTGCTGCATGAAGCAAAAGTCCACATTGGAGAAGAAAAAAAACACCAGCAAAAGAAAATAAATACACACATACATACACAACACTGTTTACCATGGTAAGCGAAAAATTTAAACAGCAGAATTCAACATTTTGTTTTCATTTATCTCTCATTAACTACAAACCCAATTGAAAACGATAACTCAAACAAGCAGAGAGTTGCCACAATTCATACCAATCTCAGCGCCAAGGCCTTGAATCCCCGAGATAAGGACATTCGATGCAAAGAGCCTCCGCATAGTCTCGCGGCCATAGACCGCGAGCTGCCGGCTGTGCAGATCCTCGTCGATATCGGAGGGGTTGGAATGGCCCAAAGCCATGATTGGCACGTCCCTTTCAACTATGCCGTGGTTGTTGCTAATGAGGCTGTTGCTGTTGACAGTCGATTCGGCGACGAAGTGGCCGATCTGATGCTTCTTAACAGAAGATGCTGCGGCTGAGCTGGAGCTGGAGCTGGTGCTGTTGTTCTTGCTAACAATGGCGTCTTCTTCTTCTTCTACAACCACTCCTTTACTAGGTCTCTTTCTTGGAAGCATATAGTGCAGTAAGCTGCTGAAAACGCCAGAAAACGCCATGATCACCGAAACGACCAAACTCAAAACCAGAAAAAGAATCGAGAAACGCGAATTGGCGTCACCGCCGCCGAAGTAAGTTCGAAACGCCAATCCGAGAAGGATCGGCGCCGAAGCTACCATGAAAAACCCTAACTTGAACCCTAACTTCAGCATGATTGATTCTAAAGCAACAAAAACCAAAGAAAGAGAGTAATTAAAAAAGGAAGAGACAGAGAGAGAGAGAGAGAGAGAGAGGTATAATTAACGTACCGATTAGGACTGTGAGAAGAAGAAGATTGGAATCTGAGAGAGAGAGAGAGAGAGAGAGAGAGAGAGAGATGTGGGATTGGTTGATTAAGCTGGTTTTTGCTGTGTGGGTTTTGTGCTTTTCTTGAGATTTTGGGTTTGATTTTTGGAGAGGGGTAGAGAGATCGAGAAGTTTGGTTTGGGGTTTTATACGAGGAGGTGGTCAGGTGGTGCCCGAGAAGGGTATTTATGGAACTTCACTTCTTATTCATTTTCAAATTTCGAGGGGTTTTGGTTTGGCTTTTGGAGAAGCTGAGGACAGGTGCTGTTTACGGAGGCTACCGGTGTACTGTACTCTTTTTGGGTCAAGACCGGTATACCGTCAACTCTCTCTTTCTGCTGAGAGAGGAAGAGGGAAATGCCAAGTGGGTATATCGAACATGAAACTACTAGTTTACAAGTCAAGTCATTTTTTCACTGAACATTGTTGTTGTTGTTGTTTATGCGCTCAAATTATGGAAATTTGATCCTTAAGCCTTGAGTCAATATGACATGGTATAGTCGAACTATGCCATTTACTCCTTTTGGCTCGTTTCCTGCAAAGAGCCGTTGCAAATTATCATAGTTTTGGTTTCTTTTTTGGAATGAGCCATTCCTCTTCTTATGCAAATCATCAGCTTGTTTTCTGCCTTCTTCCCTGTAAATCATCATACTTTGTTATGTATACAGAAACTCTGCGTGTTTTTAAATAAGCCATCTTACACGTACAATTGTCACACTTCCATATTTACCATTACAATAATCGACATGTGTAATGCATAATTATAGCTTAGGCATAATGAAATCAATATAAATAATTGTTAAACGTAATAAATATGATTATTATTTAAAATTTGAATATCTTCTATTATTCCGAAAATGGTTATTTTCACAAATGATTGTTGAGGTTTACAAAATTATCACCCTTAGTCATTTATGTTTTTTTTTTTTTTTTACAGTTGGTACTCTTTTTTTAGTTCAAGCGTCTAAACTACAGGAGATGGGGTATTTCTCACACACACACAAAACTATGATGTCGTGGGGATTTGAACCTGAGACCTCTAGCATGCAAGTCAAGGTCCTTTTTCATTGGACTAGACCCCGTTGGCGACATGGTTGGTGCTTAACGTTACACTACATACATAAATTAGTCCATGTCGTTAGGTTTCGTCCACAATTTTGTTAAATTGGTTATGTGGCACGTAAGTGGAGCACATATGACCAATGACACCGCACCATGTGGATTAAAAAGAAGAAAAATAAAATAAAATAGTTTAAAACTTAAAATCCCTAAAACAATTTAATAAATTAAATTAAATTAATCCAAAAAAGGATTAACTACATTGTACTCCCTAAAGGTTAGGGTCATTATCGAATGGGCCCCAAGATTTCAATGTCATCAACATGAAACCTAACGTTTTTAAATATGACCAAATTCAAATTACACCTCCATCAACTTCAACGTTTCTTTTTCTGTTAAATTGTTGTCAAATTACGCATGCCATTGCCATTTTCTTTATTGTTTTCTATTACACATCGGCATAAAAAAGACTATCATTCATGTCACGTCACCATTTTAACATAAAATCAAAAGGTAAGTTTACAAGTTTCATATTGATGAAATTGAAACATCGGGGCCCATTTCGATAATAACACTAAACTTGAAGGGAGTAAAATGTAGTTAATCCATAAAGCCTCCAACTTCTCTCTATCTCCGTCCCCCTTCACCTCCCTCTCCCCCTCTCTGTGCGCTCTCTTTTCTCCCTCTAGTTTAGACCCCCGAGAGTTGCACTTTGAGTTTGTCTCTCTCTGCCTCTCCCCGACCCATCCCCTAGCACCCTTCCCCCTCAATCAACCACCTGAGACCCATGTGGCCCAACCAATGGCGAATCCATGAATTTTTCACGAAAGGGGCAATATTAAGAAGGCTAAAATGAAAACAACAAAAAAAATTTAAACAACCAAATAGCCTTACAATTTAAACAATACTAATGTTATTCATAATTAAAATATATAAGAGTTTTACATCTAAGACTAATTGACTATAGTCTATTTTGTATATCAATTAATATGCACAAAATTCAGGTTACACAATTTAACCAAAATCAATACCAATTAATCTAACCTAAAGTACATGTGATTTGGAGGTCACGAGATAAAAGTACATGTGATTACGAGTTCAGGGTAATTTTTAGTGAATTTTTCGGAGCACATATGAATTTTTAATGAATTTTTAAAGTTAGCCTAGTTAAAATTTGACACATGGCGCCTTGATAGAGGATCATATTAAAAAAGAGTTAAAGTTAGAAAGCACGGGATTCTAGCTTCTCACACTCCAGTCGTCTTCTTCTTCGACTTAGTCTGCAACTAAGGTGAAAAAATTTCAAAATCTTCTCAAATTTATAACTTTGTTTGTAGAGGTCCAATTGACAAACCATTTTCTCCTACATGATCGTGAGATCGAGCCCAACAATCTAAGGTAGATTTTCAGGGTCTCACACAACAACAACAAAACAGCCTCTTTGAGGCTTTTAATCGAACACTCGGTGAGCACAAGCAGATGTGCAAATTCCAGAATCTCCAATGCATTTTTTAGCGAGGAAAGATGCAGCTGCACCTCCTTGCACCTCTATGGATCAGCCATTGGGCCCAAACCCAGCCATCCTAGCTGCAAGCCACCTTGGACCCATTATCGAGATCAATTTCATTTATACCTTTCTTAAAAAATTTCGCTTAATATTAAATTTTCTCCTTTGTACAAAAGTAATGGATTTTTATTGTTATAGAATGTATGCCACTTTAATGACTTTTTTTATGGAATTTTTTTGCCTCTAATGCCTTCATACGCGTATTTTGGATTAGTGTCTCGTGCACATTTTGGGTGGTGTGTTGTGCATAGCAGAGAGAGAAAGAGGGGGGAGACAAATGGGAATTAGGAAGGGGAGAATTTTAAAAATACATATTTTTTATTGAATTCACGTGGCGTGATGTTATTGGACATATGTACTCCACTTATGTTCAATGTCAACCATTTAACTGAATTTTGTAGGAACCTAACAGCATGGACTGATTTGACGTACGCGAGTAACCGTAAGGAACAACTAGGAGTGAGCTCGGTTTGGTTTGGTTCGGTGTTGAGCCAAAACTACACACCGAATTGAGTGCCTCGCTAGAAGGAATTCTGAAACTAACGTCGAACCACCACCCTAAAAAATTGATGACCTCGATTAACCAGACGAACGGTTCAGTGTGGTTTCGTTTCGTTTTTCACGCTGAGGTAAGGCAATGCGAGGCGGCAAGGCTTGGTGAAGCGAGAGACAAATGCTAGGCAAGAGAAGAGCGGAGGAGAAAGAGATGAGGTGGAAAAAAAAAAAGGAGGAGAAAGAGAGGAGACAAAGAGCGATGGAAGAGAAAAGAAAAATAAAAGAAGAAAGAGCCAAATATGTTGGATTAGATGCGGCAAAGAGGATATGTGTTCGTTAAATTTTTAAATATATCTATTTAAATTTTAGCTCGTTGGAAGTATTATGCATCATTAACACAAGAAGCATTGTTGTCTTAGTGGTTTGGTGAGTAAAATCTAAAGGGGAAGGTTAGGGGGTTCAGTTCCCTTGGCATAACCTTTTGGATTTTAGCAATTTAAAAGGCTCGGTTTAGTTCAGATGAACCGTTAGATATTTTTACAGGATTGAAACATTTATGCTAAAAAACACGGGGTCTGTTTGTTCTAAATACCTCTTCGAGAAAAATGAAGAAAGATAAAAGACACATCATGATTAATGCCTTTGAGTAAAACATGTTTATTATACAAGGATTCAATTTGCTTATTAAAACGAACACATATGTCAAAATTATTCTGCTTTTATATATATAATTCGTATAGTATACTATGTTCTATTATGATACACTTGATTTATTAATTCATGTTTTGGCTAATTCGTTTCAGAAGAGCCATACTTGATGTTTATATATAGCATAATATGTAAGAATTTTAATTTTAATTTATTTTGTTTCGGAAACTACATTGTTAAATTTTTGTAACTCTTTGCGTAGCTGAAATCTCACTTTGATGTATCTTGTCTTCTTAAAGCAAGTAGTTTCTCGACCTCAATTGACGTTTCATCGTCTAGTTTGTCAATAAGGTCATCTCCAGTCATGGGCTATAGGCCAAATGAATGGCTACAATTTAGCACTCTAAAATATTGTTATTTTAAAGAATGGTAAACTGCCGAATACCCCCCTTGAACTATCATGCTTGAAATCTCCACCTTGAATTAATTTTTCAGCTAATTTAGCACTCGTACTAAATTTTATCGCTAATTTACCCATCACTGTTAGTTTTTGGCATTTCCCATCCAAATCTCTGTTAAAAACACCACGTGAATGGCACATGCCAACTGTGCAACCCAAATCTCTTGATCCTTCTTCTCTCTTCTTCTTCGTCTCTCTTCTCTTTCTCTGTAAACAACCAGAAGTTCGAAGAAAAAAAAAAAAAAACCAGGCCAAAGAAATCAACGGCGAAAACAAATCTGCAACCCATATCTGCATCAAAGCTTTGTACACAAACCCTCATCAAATTATTTTTTTCTCATATCTGCATCAACCCATATCCCATGACCGAGTGGATGTTGAGGTCAGAGTTAAAGATAGTTGTGCTAGTCTACGGGCCACTTTGTTGGCCATTCTAGAGATATGCATAATGGAAGTAGTAGGCAAAAGCGCAAGGATCGCTTTGCAGTCCTCCACCAAAGAACCAATTGAGGAAGTATCCGCCGTTGTATGGCTCAGCGATTGGACCAGCTCCAATGCATCACACTCCATCTGCAAGTGATTAAAGCTCGTATCACCAACAAATTGTAACGCCTCCCTAAGAGAAAGGGCCTCAGCATGCACTGGTGATGAAACCCAGGGAAAAAGACAAGCCTTTGCAGCAACAACCCCCTGAAGTTAAGGAAGTGCGCCTCTGGACCTTTTGGAAATCCCCATTGCTAATTCCTTTTTTGCGATTGTTTTCTTGCTTCTACCTTCCTAGTAGCAAGATATCTTCCATTCGATGTGAGTCCATTCGAGTCTGTTGTAGTGTAGCCACATCCCATATTCGAACCAGGGGAGGTTATGGCGAGGTGGTGAATTTGGGGCTGTGGTGGGTCTGAAAGTGGAATAGAAAGTGAGGATAAGGGATGACAGTATAGCCGGCCGGCTATACCGTTTAAATATATTACAGGGCTCTTAGATATGGGTCCAATTTCAAGAATACAATTTGATATCAGGACAGTAATTGTTACCTATTAATCCCAGTCCTAAACCCCAATCGTGCAGCCACCTAAGCAAATAGTGTGGCCCCAAATTTTAATTTATTTACGACTACTGCCATTATATACAAATGGAAAGTAAAGGACGCTTAGCCAAATCTGATATCTCAAATCCCCCAAATCGCAGAAAACCCAAAAGTCATGCTCTGTCTTAGCCAATTTTCATTGATTTTTTGTTTCCGTAATGGGAAGATTTGTGGGTTCCTTCTAATAAATCACGATTACATATGGAATCACCCGATTTTTTTGGATTATCAGAAACTGTTTCGTCAATTGAAATATCTGTATCCCAGGTAAATTCTCTCATTCATGATACGTTCATCCTTTTTGGTTATGGTTTGTTCCTGATGCTTTCTGATAGTCTGTTTGTTGTTGCTTTTCTCAATCATTGGTTAATGGTATTGCTGCAAATAGAGAAATATCAGTACTATGTTTAATCATCAACTACAACCTGTTGTATAGGTAATTTCTGAAACTGTAACTATGCTATAGGTACGTTGTGGTAAAATCCTAAACATCATGTGTTTTGATTTGTGGCCGTCTGTTATAGTTGTAGAGTGTTGTAGAGTGTTGTTGAATGATTATTAACAACTTAAGATTGTGAACGTTGTAGAGTGTTGGCTGTTGCCTTTCAATTATGCTAAACTTTGCTGGTTCTCTCATGTCTATTCATTACATAAAGCAACTTCAGTACTCTTTTAATCGATTTCTGGAATACTTGCCAATCTTGGGCTGAAACAGTTAGAGTGCTATTTACATAAAGCAACTTCAGTACTCTTTTAATCGATTTCTGGAATACTTGCCAATCTTGGGCTGAAACAGTTAGAGTGCTATTTACATAAAGCAACTTCAGTACTCTTTTAATCGATTTCTGGAATACTTGCCAATCTTGGGCTGAAACAGTTAGAGTGCTATTTACATAAAGCAACTTCAGTACTCTTTTAATCGATTTCTGGAATACTTGCCAATCTTGGGCTGAAACAGTTAGAGTGCTATTTACATAAAGCAACTTCAGTACTCTTTTAATCGATTTCTGGAATACTTGCCAATCTTGGGCTGAAACAGTTAGAGTGCTATTTACATAAAGCAACTTCAGTACTCTTTTAATCGATTTGTGGTATAAAGCACCTTCAGTACTCTTTTTAATCGATTTCTGGTATAAAACAACTTCAGTATTCTTTATTCCTTAAACTTCCGTCATATATGACCCAATTAGAGTGCTTTTTGTACCTTTCATCAAAAGCCTCATTGAATGCATTGAGCAGCGTGTTATTCATTTCCTGTTGATCAAAAGGAAATGAAATTGAACCCTTCTGGGTTATGAATATGTAACCAAGAATCTCCCATTGGACCCAAGCTGTAATAGAGAAATATCATGTGTATGAATCTGTAATTAAACCGTTCTGGCTTATGAATCTGCAATAGAGAAATTTCATGTCTATTCATTAGATAAAGCACTCATCCATAAGAGCATATAATGAAGTGTTTGAAACCTTTGGTTATAAAGGTTATGCATGTGCTCTAGTTTTTCAACCGAAATCTGTCAGTGGTAACAACTATCAGTTTGTGATTGGATATGGCACTTCACGTAGACCTACCCTACAGGTAACCCATTGAGTGTGTACCTATGGCATAGGTACTATACACAGTGGGTGTGATAGAAATTCGTTCAGGAAACAGGTTCAGTTATCGTCAAAGACTAACAGGTTCAATTACAAAACAAAAACAAAAAGAAATTGGTTCAGGAACCAGTAGTTACATATATAAATTCGTTCAAGAAGCAGGTTTCGTTCAAGAAGAGGTAGATATACAACATACCTGGAACACAGGCACTGCAATTGATGGAGAAGCAAGGTGAGAATCCCCAAACGACGGCAACTTCCACCGGCTGCAATTGAAGAAGACGAAAGGTAAATTCAACTCTAAAATGAAACCCAAAACCCTCGGCAATTAAGAAGCATGAAATCTGCAGAAATCGGCTTGACAGGACCATAATTGATTGTGGAAGATTTGATTTCTACGATTCTTTCTATTCTTGGCGTCTGATGATTTTTAACGCGATTTCTGATATTCTGCTGTCTTTTAGGTTACCCGATTTCTATCTTAGGGGCAAAATTGGAAGCACAACATAAATTAAAAAAATAAGAAAATAAAATATAAACCTTAGAAATTTAAAAAAGGTAAGTAATCCTAAATGGCACAAAAGTCAGAGGACTTGAATTACTAACAACAAATGTGTGGATTGGACCCAAATTCTGTCATAAGAATTGGACTTATACTGAATTTTCTATATATTATATTACATTTTCCTTATTTTCCTTAATACAATACCTTGTAAAATGTCAAATTTACCCTTATATTTGACGGCATTTGGATGGAATTGCGAAAAAACTAATGGCAAGGGTGAAATCGGCGAATAAATTTAATACAATGGCTAAATTGGCTGAAAAATTAATTTAGGGTGGAGATTTCTACTAACGTGATAGTTCAGGGGGATATTCAGCATTTTACCCTTTAAAGAATAGTGTAGGGTTAAATTTTTCCATTTCCAACCAAGCATGATGTAGGACTATCCAGTTGACCAAATTAAAATAAAATGTAAGACTATCCTTCATATTTTATTATTTTGAGAAAAACTATGATACAACATTCATACATTCCACTATTATGTACTGTTTAAAGAAATGTGGAATGAAATGAGTGAAATTTTTTTAAGATATTTATAGACATATTTTAGATTTTTTTTTTATTAAAAAAAAATCCCACAACAGCTATTTTGAAAAAATTGGTGCATTTTCAAAACAATTATATATATATATTTAAAAAACGAATTTTATATACATTTAAACGTGAAAAAAAAATTAAAAATGAAACAGCTAGCTAACGTCAGGTGCTTCATATTGGATGTGAGGAGTGCTCTAAACCTCATGCCTCGATACTTGAAACTTCCACCCCAAAATCAATTGGTAATGGGGGAGTAGTCCAACTTTTTATGAGCCCTTTCAAGGTTTGCTAGTTTTTTTTTGTTTTTTTTGTCTGAACCACGAGGTGGTCCTGGATGGGCCCCAACTATGGGTGGCACCTTTAAGCCTTAACCACAACCCAGATTAATCCCCGCTCACACCGGATCGGCCCGTAAGGGGTAAAGTGTTGGTCAAAGTGGTGACTCCATACGAGAGCGGGAATTGAACCCCTGACAGGTTTGCTAGTTTTTCAATGTGGGACATTCTCACAACATAAAACATATCCTGAAATTTCTTTATAAATTTGCAAATTTTTCTATTAATTTCCTTCAATTTTTTTTAAAATCAATATATGAATACTGAATTGATATTTTCCCCTGATGATTCTTTTTTCATGGGACCCAAAAAACAAGATGTCCATACACCCCCCCTTGTGTCCCTCGGATAGAACTAAAAGAGAAGACAACCTTTTCTTTTCACAACCTTTTCTTTTCTTTTCTTTTGGGACATAACATGAATAACGTTACAGAGAAAAAAAACAAAAAAGATAGCGTCCAAGTTCCATCACCTTCTCACACAGCTCTTAGGCCCGACAGACAATCTCGTGCCCCTCATACTTTCTCAAGTTCTATTATTAAACATAAAGTTAATCGTAGCCTAATCAATCATGATGACGGAGGCAAGGCAAATGAATTCAATATTCCCACCACCGAAATCATAACACACAGACATCCTATAGGAACACAATAAAATATACATTTTTTTTTCCCTTTTTTTCTTTTCTTTTATAGAATCAGAGAGAGATCTCTTTCCGTTGGAAGATGAAAGAAGATTTTTCTTCATTTCAGCTACATAATTAAGCTTTTCTGCATCTACATTGAGCGTGGATTACTCCCCTAAGTAGGGGTAGTTTTAACTTTTACATGAGTAGTATTGATATACTAGAAGTAGCCAAGGATGCTCACCTATTACTGTTGTTGTTGGTTCGCAGCAGTGTCGATAAAATTTCAGAGAATTGAGGGCGCTTTGATGGGCTATTGTTCCAGCACTTGGTCATCAAGGACTTCAGCATTTGTGGACAGTCCTTTGGGATCTCAGGTCTAAGGCCACAAGCGGCTATGCCAACGGCTGCTTGGACCGGTGAACATGCGGCATAGGCTGCCTCACCAGTCACCATCTCCCAAATTACCATCCCAAAACTATACACATTACTCATCCATGTCTCACTAACACTCTCTGGATCACCAGCAATGATCTGTGTGCAACCAAAAAGACGAAAGAAAATAGTAAACACCATATCTGTTATTTTAAGTCTTCAGATAACAAATAATGAGATAAACCCCAGGAAGAACTGGCATAACTTTGGTGAATAAAAGATCCCACCTACTATGCTGAACAGCTTGAATACAATTACTTCAAATCACAGACGAGCTACAATATATTATAAGGAAGAACAACTTCAAGTTTAAGTTCTATTTTAATGAACAAAGATACCACATTTGTCAAGCATTTTGGAGTTATTCAAATCTGTAGATAATATATAAAAGTGAAAGTGACAAAAGGTGGTCCCAAGAGGCCAAACTTGCCGAAAGGAAAAAAAGAATCATTCTGTTCTAAGTGATTTGCATCCGCATTTCCCCTGACCTAAATCAAAGCAAATCTAAACAAACAACCTTAAAATAATTTATTTTCATCATCAAGTATCTTATACACAGAGTTTGTAGCAGCATCCAATTATTATCAGAAGCTAATAAAAGTTAGATAAAACATGAGTTTATAGAGTGGCATCAAAAAATTGATCTGGAAAGGCTATAATCCTTGAATTATGATCATGCTAAAAACTTAAAAGCTCCATTTTGTGGGCTCCGCACATAATACCTGTATTGCTGAAAATAGTACTACTCTAAGGTTGCTGCTAAGCTGATTTATTTAGTGGAATGCATAAAAGTGGTTAGGCAAAGTTTTATGGGAGAGGAGTGCTAAGATAAAGGTAAACAGTATATTGAAATGTAAAGTATCAACAATTATGAAGACATGTTAGGCATGCTCAAACAATTATGTCGGGATAAGTGACATAAAGTGTCTTTAGTGAAAATGCAAAATGGACTGATCCTGAAAAGTTGAATTTGATACATTGAATCTACTGTGAGTGCTAGTGAAACCTAACACACTATCCATAGAAACGAAATCAGATCTTGCATGCTGGGAAGCTCTATGCAGGTAAAGTTGCAGTAGCAAAATAATGTCTATATTATCTGCAATTCGATCCTATCAGCAAGTCCTTGGAACAACAGCAACATAAGTGAATTTAGTTTATGGCACAATTGGGTATGCAATGTATATGAAAATGGAGCAATGTAAATTTGTCCCCAAAGCTTTTGAAGATGCAATTTGACAGGATTAAAGGTTTGTAGCCATGGAAGAACTCATTCTAACTGGTTTGAAGTAGAAAATGCATGGAATGACACTATAGCTATAGTTGTGCAAAATGTGGTCTAAAGGGCTAGCTCAACTTCTGAAATAAAAATACCAGGATCCTTGATGAGTCCTAGCTCTATTATCTATTAGTTCATTGGATCGTACTAACCTCGGGAGCTAGCCACCTGTATCCATCAGTCTCATACTCCGTAGCCTCACCAACACTTTTGCAAGCAGCTACTATACCCATGTCACCTAAGCAAGCATTCCCGTGTCGATCTAATAAGATACGCTGTGTATTGAGGTCTCTATATGCAACGCCGTGGTCATTCATGAACTTGATCCCCTCTGCTACATCAATCGCAATCCTTAATATGTCCTTAATCTGAAGCTTCTTGCTTTTAAGCATCATGTCATATACTGATCCACCTTCCATCAACTTTGTCACAACGCACAACCCATGATTTTCATCAATGCAAACGCCATAAAACTGCAGAATGTTCTTGTTCCCACATGTCATGAGCTCCAAAAGATCTCTTCGGAGCTCAAAGTCATAAGAATTTCCCTTGTCACACCCTTTAAGCTTCTCAATTCCAACCTTTTTCCCCTTGTAAACTCCCTTATATGAATTGGGTCCAATCTGATCAACAAAGTCAATATTATCAGAGTTCAACAGCCACTTCCCTATCTCATCCCCACCAGATTGTATTGTCTGCCATTCATCTACGGATACAACGAATGACGAAGTGGGTAGAGGGTTGGGAAGCTGAATCTTTTGGCTAGAAATATCAACTCCATTCCTATAATTTTGCTCACCAATGTCCTCTTCAGTATCTCCCACCTCTCTCCCCTTAGTATTCTCTTCTTGACAACCACATAGTCCAAATGGGAGCTTCACTGTGCTAGGTTTGGGCTTCTTTATGGCTGACTTCAAAGCAATTTCAATCCGATTTCTGAACAACTTCTCTTCCCCACCTTCGACCAGAAGAAGAACAACTCCAATCGTACACCCTTTCTTCTCAAAGATCTGTATCTTCTTGTAGCAAATCGACTCACTATCAAGTGCACTGGACATCACCGGCCATGAAATCGAAGAATTACAAGCAAATGTGAGCTTGAATACAGAGCCCTGAGTCTCATTTTCAGACACCTCTTGAATCAACATGGCAGGATGGCCCTCCACTGATGCCTGCTCTATCAATTTTATATGAAGAAACACTTCTTTCATCTCGAATCCCGCCTGAGCATAACTGTTCAACACATACAGAAAAACCATCATCACCAAATAAGTAAAATCAGCAATAACACAACCCAAATCGTGTGTTTGGCTGCTCAAAAAATGTTGCAAAACCAAACAAGAAAAACTCACAACTAACTATAGATTCAAAAACGATTCAATCTAAACTAAAAGCTTTCAAAACCTGAGGGGCAAAGAATCGTAATGCTTGCGAATGTTGGAGACGAGCTTCTCCGGGAGCTGACTGCCAGGGTAGAGCTGCGTGAGGTTCCGAACAACACTGCCCCACACTAACTTCCTAGAGCTCTCGATTTTGTTAAACGGCGCCGTTGCCGAGTCACTTGTCGAGTCGAGATTCAGCGAGTTCTTGAGCGACGCGATAGCCTCGGACACGTTCCGGCTCAGCTTCTGCAGCCTCTTCTGCATCGCCGACGACTCCTTCACTCCGACACCGGCCGAGCTCTCCGGCGCCGACGTCGCCCCCTCCGATCTGTCCTGCGTCCGCATCAGTACCTGCTCCACCATGTCCTCATCCGTACTCGCTCGGCTAGACCAGCACTCCAGCGCTGCAGCCATGGCTACTTAGGCAGGTAGCTAAGCTCAATGCGGTTCGGCTCAGCTCGGCTCACTCAGTAACTCTTAGCGACACACGGAGTACAGAGAGAGTGGTCTCGTTCAGATTTCTGGGTTTCATTTTTTCTGACAAATAAAATGAGAGAGAGAGAGAGAGAGAGAGAGAGAGAGGGGGGGGTGGATTTGTTATTTTGTTTGGGAGCGTGAATAAATTAGTTAATGAAAAAAAAATTGGTTAATGAATTTATAACTGCCTGTGTGTGATCAGCATTGAGGGCGATGCTTTCTGATTTGATCCAACGGTGGCCACCGATGGGAAGGGTGTGGGACCGCTATGGGCCCCTTGCTAGTACCATGGTCTCCCGTTGTATTGCGTCATTTTAAATTTCGACATCTGTACCGTTGATTTGGGAGGAAATTTTTGGACATTGCTGTCTGGGAGTTCATTGCGGTTGGGACTTGGACTGGGTGGGAGCTACTTTCCTTTGGGTGGGTCCGCCTTTCTGTTTGCAAAATAAATTAAGTGGGTCCCGTCTCCTTTTCTTCTTTTATTAAATCATATGGCATCTTATGTCAAATTGGTGGCAATCATCCAAATGCATCGTATAATAATGAATTCTTGTGGCTGAAATCATTTAATTAAACTTTGAAAATATTGGTTAAAATATCCATAAAATATTCGTATCGATAAAACTGTTAAAGAAATTATGAGAATTACAAAAAATGTTCGGAATTTTATAATGAAATTTTCGGTGTGATCAATTTATCTCATATTTTGTTTAAAATAATAGAAAAGTTGATAGAGGTTCAAAAATCTAAACAATAGTTTACGTCTAGTCCTCGAATTATTATTTGTTTATACAAGTTCTTTGATTAGTTTGCCACGTACATTTCATTTTTGACATGTTGATTCAAATTTTTGTATTTAACTGATTTCTATTTAAATTTTTTGTTCATATTATATTCCTATTGTCTAAATCGGGTCAGATGAGGATTTATAGATCATTAATGATTAGATTTGATTATATACAATTAAAGGAATAATTACATTTTGAATGTAACTGTCGGACCTTCAATTTTTTTTTTCCTTAGACTTCTGCAAATTCCTATTTAGAGTAGATTTTATTATTGTACATAATTTTAGGATTATTTATTATTTTGGAGATATAATTTCTCATTCAAATTTTTTTTTTTTTTTGTCTGAATCATGAGGTGGTCCTGGATGGGCCCTAACTATGGGTGACACCTTTAAGCCTTAACCACAACCCAGACTAATCCCCACTCACACCGGATCGGCCCGTAAGGGGTAAAGTGTTGGCCAAAGTGGTGACTCCGTACGAGAGTAGGGATCGAACCCCTGACCTCTCTTAAGGAATGAGAGTGCTGAACCACTCACACCAACCACCTTGGTTATTTCTCATTCAATTTAGCTTATTAACTACATGCACGTTTTTCTTTTTTGTTTCTTCTTCTTTCTCAATTTCTTCTTCCTTCTTCTTCTTTTCTTCATTTATATATACCCTATGATAGAGAATGTTAATCTTGTACGATCAATTGACAATCTATCAATCTGTACATTGCAACATATAGTTCCAAAGCCTCCTCATGCTAATGATTTTGAATATGACCCAAGATCATGGCATTCCATGTTACAAGATTCCTTTTCCCTTTCGTTTTCTTCGAAAAGTTGTAGGTAATTATTTTTATTTTTGTTCACCCTATGATAGAGGTATAGTATATACTCTCGTAAATATATTATCCTATGGTGTAGATATATTGTCCTATTGCTTATTGCCTATTGCATGTATATATATATGTGTGTGTGTGTGTTTTTTTTTATTTTATATATATATATATATATATATATATTTTAGACAATGAATAATAGTATTTTATGTACTTTTTTTTATACGTAACATACAATTTTATTTGTCTATTTTTGTATCTGAATTATAGGTAGTCTTCTAATTTATGTTCCTAACTTATATGTAGTATTCTAATTTATGTTCATAACTTATGAGTAACACGATTTGTCACTAAGTTTTTCGTTGCTAATAAGAAAACTATTTACCTGTATGTTAGGTACATAATTTTATGTGGGTGCTTGTCTAATCGATTAGTATAATATGTGGGTCTTTACTTTCATTGATTAATTTGTATTTTACCCATATATTAGGTAAATATCATGAATGAAAGAATTCAAAATTTAAATTACAAGTAAATAATTCATTAAATTTAGATTTTCGATGTTTTCCTTATTTACCTCAAAGGGTAAAATCGACACAATAGAAAGAGTAATAAAAGTCAAAGGACTAATATCTAAAACCAAAAACGCACGGACTAAACCCAATGACAACTAATTATTTTGGACCTAGATCTAAGAACCCCTTAAAATAATTAGCAACACTTGAGGTATATAATAGGCTTTTATGATTTGGATAAATACAGCCCATATCGAGAACCATTGTTATTTACATTAGGGAAATCACTTTTTTTATTTATAAAAAAAAAAAAACAATAGTATTTATTGATGAAACATAATAAGTACAAAGCCACAAACGTGCTGAAATGGGTACAATATCTCCAGTCACCAAACACAACAACATGTTGATTTGATCTGGAGAGAATTATGCCTAAACTAACAAATACTCAAACCTCTGATTCAGCAGCCCGAAGCACATGTACTCAGACTAACAATACAGATTCACGGCGCAACAGCATAAATGGCAGATCTGTATCTCAATTGAAAATTAAAATACAAAACACAACAAACTCCTAAGAGCATCTCCAAGGGAGATGTCAAATACCAAACATTAAATTTAAATTTGATGGTTGATATGGCAATTTGACATTTACACAATTTTACACTCCACCCAATGTGTCAAATAAATAATTATAGTAATAGTCAAATCATTCAAGATAAAGAATAAAAATAATAAAAAAGGAAAATAATAAATGAAAGTAACAGCCAGCTGTCTTTAAAAAAAATAATAAAATATTTATTTGACATCTTTCTTTTGGGATGTCAAAAGTAACGACTAAACCTCCAGCCTTCATTCCATATCAGCTTTGACAATTCAGTTGGAGTGATGTGAGATGTTATTTCTAGCCGTTAAATGTCTATGTGACACTTTTGACTTATAAGTTGGAAATGCTCTAATGAGTTCCTGAGAATTAAAATAAAATACAAAAAACTCCTAAAGAGTAATATAATAAAACAAAAAAAGAAACAGGACCACTATTACACATCCTCTCTAGCAACCAAAAAGGAAATCACATTTATGTATGATATTGTGTAACACCTCTCCTATTTAATATAGATGAGACACATTATATGCATGCGCCCCACTCTATTATTTAGTATGTAATAAAATTTGAACATACTTCAAATCTTATGTAATAATGATTAATTGCACTTTATTATGTAAATTACTGGAAATGCTATATTACAAGACTTTCAATATGAAAAGTAAATGTTAATACTTATTTTAAGAGGAAAGTTAAAAAAAAACAAAAGAAAGGGGATTGTTCCTTCCCGGTAAAACAAACAATATCTCATTTCCGGTCCGGAGCACACATGGCATGGGGTTAGAGTCTATGGTATCTTGGTAGGGTTCGTGAGGTCCAAGGTTTAGATGGACTTGATAATGAGGAGATAACTAATACGGAGAAGCTTTTTTTTTTTTTTTTTTT
>NW_018921764.1:550194-578354 GCF_002207925.1 Prunus avium
AGGGGTAAAGTGCTGGCCAAAGTGGTGACTCCATACGAGAGCAGGGATCGAACCCCTGACCTCTCTTAAGGAATGAGAGTGCCGAACCACTCACACCAACCACCTTGGTTAGAAGCTACTTTTTTATTTGTTGGGACGGAGAAGCTACTTTTAAAAGGCAAAATAAGACAAAGTGACTTACATAGGTGTAATTATGGGCCATTTTGGCATTACTGTGCTGTGAAAATAATCGCCGTCAGATTTTCTATGAGAGAAAGCAGTTTGATGTTTGGTAAACATTTTATTAAAAGTGATGTTGGTACAATAATTAGTTTCTAAGTGTTTGGTAATTTTTTTTTTATGAAAGTGTTGTGAGTTGTGTATAATAACTAAAAAGGGCACTATGTTGAAATAAATGAGTTTCATTACTTTTTATTTATTTTTAAAATATAAAATTAGTTTCTTTACTTTTATGTTTTGCCCAACTTCTTTAATTTAATATATATGTCATTAAGTAATATCTATCCTTTTTTAATTACTTTAATTATTTATTATATTATAATAATTATTTTTTCTTTATTGAATATTTAAATATTTAAATAATTTCATAAATTACTTCATAAATAGTAATTAATTATTTTGTGGACCTTGTTTTTTAATTTTTTATATCAAATAATAATCAAAACATAATATTCAAATATATTTAGGAAATAAAACAAGGGGTACCTAAAAAGATAAGCAACGTCATTATCTCACTTCTCATACACATGGAACACACGCAAATACATACCATGTCTAATTGATTCATTATCTCAAGGCTCAGCTTTGCTACAGAGAAATCCAGATTTTTATTGTTATATTTAAAGAGTATACTCGTAAAATAGAATATTTTAAAAGAGAGTATAGCCGCCCGGCTATTCTGTTTTTTTTTTTTACACTCAACAACATAAATGTTCAATGTTTACCTTGTCAAAATTGTGTTGGGGGTGTGAAAGAACTGGTTTGTCATTATATGCATGTACAAGCTTCTTTTCAGCAGAACTCCGACCGAGATCCTCAGGATTTACCATCCCAGCCAAGATCTTTAGTCTTTCTCTAAAAGGTGCAGTGGAGTCCTTTGCGAATCCTTTAACTTTTTCCGTCTCATTGTCAACCATTTTCTAAAAGCGTCATTCAAATATATCCAGACTGAGTGTTCCATTAGATCATAAGATCACATTTCCATCGGGGAGAGTACGATAAAGTACATGCTTATCCAAATGGATG
The DNA here is from genome assembly GCF_002207925.1 of Prunus avium. The sequence goes on from NW_018921764.1 coordinate 551,440, forward strand.
AATTTGCATACAAAATGAAGTTACCTTGATGCTGTCCTGGAATTGAGGAGAGAAGTCTTTATCAAAATTCTCATAAATAAACATTACAAGACTCATCCCCTTTCCATCACTATTACCAAGAAACATTGCAGCATGATAAGTAGGCAACTGCAACAAGGTGCAGAGCAATATCATTAGATATTGCCAAAACATAATAAACAAAACATAACAAGATAAATAAATTCTGAAAACATACCTGTATGTTTACAATGAACACTTTCTCATTTGCTTTCACTTTGGGAAGCTCAAGATGCTCGGCAATGTGATGTATCTTTTTGGGCATACAAACACTTCAACACCTATTGGAGTATATGGACTGTAGTTCAGAGCAGTTTGCTTTCGTTATCTCTGGATGGTGGACCAACTGAAAATAATATTATTATTAGCAAGGCAGAACAGAGTAACTAGTTGCAAATGTCTAAATTCAGTTAAGCTTCGTTTTGACAAAAGAAAAAACCAAAGTCATACTTGAAATAGTTCTCGCCACGGAATTTAAAAGTTGAGGGTGGAATCTCAGAGCAAGATCCTGAAGTCGGCTTCTCTACTCTACAACATGGAATGATATATCCTGGTCTAGGCCGATACAGAAACCTTTTTTGATTGACCTGTGGATATATCATTGAAATGTTCAGTAATATACATGTACATCAATCCCAATATTCTAAATTTTCTTTCTATTCAAAGGAAACTGAATTATTTGAATACTTACATCGTTCAATGGTTTCTTCTGCATCACAGGATCTTCTTTTAAAAGAAAGTCTGAAAACGGCTTTCTCTGGGACTGCGGAACCAAACTCCGTGCACTTAGAATCTTATAGTTGAAACTTACAGAAGGTACTAATCGAGATAAGTCGGATTTCAAGGCATTGTCTTGAATGTTTTCATTAGAATCACGTCCATACTAATAAGTCCTTTAAAGCTTCCATAAGAGTGATATAATATATTCTTCCTCTTAATGCAAACTTCATCAGCCTTCCCTAAGTGAGAAAGCTCATAGCCCTGGGTACTAATAAGCGAAAACTGATTCGACTCCCTGCGCTCATCTTTGCCTGTGATTTTATCTGATTTACCTCCATCTATTTTCATATAGCTTTGGTATTCTTCATACTTACACCCATTATCAACAAAGCGAGCAGATCTTTCGTACTGAAGTACTTGGCCACTTGAGATATTCCCAACTAGATTGCTTGCTAATGGAAAACCATCTGTAGAACAAGAGAAGAAAATTAAGAAAACAAAACAAAATCCTTTTCCAATAAGTAGCTCAAGAAAAATCACTTCAGTAGTAATGACGTTTGGCAATCAAACAAGACAACAAGGCTTTCATTCTGTAATATGTAGTTACAGGCTGATGGCCAATACCACCATGTATACTGATAAAGTCATCATCCAAGTCGGACTCTGAGCGAAACAAAGCACTATGATGGTTTGGTAAGTGCAGTTACCATTTGAGAGCTGGGCTAATGGGCTTGGCTATAGGCTCGGCTTTGGATTTGGCTTTCTTTAATAATAATTATTTTAACCATAGACTTGGGCCTTGGGCCTCTTGCCTCTTGGGCTCTGGAGAAATTTAATTAATACCCAAAAGAAAAAAGTAATTTATTTTTGGGAGCTTTAGTTTTAAAACACAATATAGTTTACTAATTTGGAAGATAGGAATACAATTTCATCTAATTAGCATAAGGCCAAAGACCAGAATGAGTACCCAATTTTACAAAAATATCATTAAAAAATATCAAAATTACACACAATGCCATTCCTTCTAAGGCAAGCATACTATGCCACATGTCCACATCCAGCCAACCCCCACCGCCGGCCACCTCCGACCACCTTTCACCGCCGGCCACCTATCGCCACCGGCCACCTACCACCGCCGGATTCCAGCCCCGCCAGCCAGCAACCGCCACCGTCTGCATGGGACCAACTTCGTTGCCCCTTATTCACTTTTTTTAAAAAAAAGAAGATTTTGTGTCATTAAAGGGACTCGAACCTTGACCTTCAAAGGAAGAGGGCTCACTCACAAACCACTACACCAAACTTGATTTTGTAATATTTATTCAATTATACAATATTTATATAAACGATCAACGGTTTTAAAAATTAAAAAAAACTGCGATGCAGAAAGAGAAACTGCAATACAAAAATAGAAACTGAAATGCTGAGCCTGGGCAAAAATGCTCAGCTCTAAAGTTAAACAAAACAAAACAATAGTTTTTTTTTATTCAAAACATGTTGGGAGAGAGGGAATCAGACTGAAAACCATCTAGAATGTAAAATAGGTTATCCATGTTTCTGTTTTTTGCATTGCACATTCCGTTTTCTACATTGCAGTTTCCATTTTCTGCAATGCAGTTTCTGTTTTCTGCAATGCAGAAGAAAAGTTCAGAGTGTGGGTATGCAGAGCCAAATACATGTACCAAACTGATAGTGATGCATGCACAAAGATGTCAAAGCCAAGTATTGAAAACCACCAAACCATTAGGTCTAGTCAATGTCAATGCAACCTAATTAATGTTCTCCACATAGAAAAAAGAAAAGATATGAGAAACCATTTGGTACAGCAGGTTTTCCTATGATGTGATCCACCAATTATTTTATATTCGAACGGCATTCTTGAATGCTAAAAGAATCCAAAGAATTAAACTTTTGCAATAGAACAGTTTCAACGACAGATATTGTTGCAATAGAACAGTTTTTTTAAAAGTAAAAAAACCATGACAACAGATACCAACGACTAAATAATAAGGATGCAAGCTGGAGATTTAAACAATAGATCTTTTTATTGATGTGAAGTCTGATATGAAATTAATATCACAAGAACTGAGCAACTAACAAAAAAAAATTATACGAAAACTGGAAAATCAACTCCCTACAAACAGCTTCATTTCAGTACTACCTGATTGATGCTACAGATATCAACACATCATCTTTCTCCAAGACTGCAGTGTAAAAGCCTTGAAAATTCAAACATGCAAAATTTGACCTGAAGGTTACATACAAAATTAATAAGCAATTCGTAGAAACAAATGACCAATTGAGAAGCCACTTTCACTTAAAAGAAATGACATTAAATTGGACCTGAAGGTTCATATATAACTGTACCCAAAGATACACTTTAAGAGCCCTACTTATCAGAGCTATGAATAGCCATTACTGGCCAAAGAAAAGGATAATCTCATTAAAAGGTGTGAGGTGAACATGTGGAAAGGATAGAAAACACCAACCATAAACACAACTGAAATTCTGTAGAAAAAAAAAATTAGAGGCAAAGAAACCAAAAAAAATAGGACTGCAAACAAACAGAGGCAAATAAACCAAAAAAATTATTTAAAAAAATGAAGAAGACAATGGAAACTAGCTAGAAAACCATACCTCAATCGAAGGATTTGAGGACCGGAGGAGAGAGATCGAGGGATTGGAAAACCGAGTAAAAATCCGATCAAAACCGGGGTTTTCCTACAAAACAGCAGCAGCAGAGGTAGGAGGAAGGTTGGAGCTGGCTTGGGGTGCGACGCCGGTCAAAACTTGACCGGTCCGGTGGCCGACGGGACAGTGGCTGGGGGGTTTTGTCGGTGTCGGTCGAAACACAGGGGAGGAGAAAGGGAGAAGACGCGGAGAGAGAGAGACAGAGAGAGATCTGAGAAACTAACAAATTTGGGTTAGGTTTTTAAATGAAAAGGGTATAATTGTCTTTTGAATGACTAATGTAAGGTGGGTCAACAAATCTGGTCTTCCTCTTTGGCCTAATCCAAAATAACAATTCTTTTCTAGGTATTAAAACCCAAACCAAAATATCAAATGTCTTAAATACTAATAAGTAAAGTTATCTATGTCTAATACCTAATTTTCCTTTTATTTTTTCATTTTTTGCACAACAGAATTGAAATTAAAAAGGATAAGACATATCCTTTCAATTCAAATTTCATTGAAATTAGGTTTTATAACTACTGTGGTTGGAAAGGGTGCAATCAGTATTATAAATACTGAATATCCAATAACCCGGAACTCACTTACAAGATTTCCAACGTACAAATATAAGACATATTTTTTCACTTTGCATTTTCGAGAAAGGCTGAAATTTTGTCTTTAGATCATTGCCAATGCGCAAGCCTCTATCTGAAAATAAAGTCAGTGTTCTTTATCTTTCTGTATTATTCTATTCTGCATTTCGTTGGGAAAGATCTAATACGGCAAATTTCGTCGGGATAGCCATGTGCCGACGAACTTTTGTCGGGAGAAGTTTTTTTTTTTTTCCAAATAAATATAAACTAACTATGTTTAGGTTAATTAAATTTTTTCAATTTTATTTTTAGTACTTTAATTAGTTAAATTAGTAATTATATTTTAATTACTATTTCTTTAGTGAATAATTAGTATTGAATATTTTAATTAACTTCATGAATTATGTTACTTAATAAATTGTAATTAAAATTTTCTATTTTTTTCTTAAATAAAATATTTAAATACTAATAATTCACTAAGTAGATAATAACTAAAACATAACTACTTATTAAAGTAATTAAAAAAGACAAATCCATATTATGCTACTTAAGGGGTATACTATTTTTTAAAAACAAGTTAGGGAAAACCGAGTATAGCCGTGCGGCTGTACGATTCTTAAATAAAATTAGCAAACAAAAACCGAGTATAGCCGATTTTATGGTTTATTCTTCTAAATTTGATTTAGGGTTTTTATTTATGTTAAATTAGGCTTATCGAATTGGGGGTGTTCTGAATTGAATTGGAGGTTGATGTTGATAATAGTAATACTCAAATGGTAAATTTTGCTTTGTTTTGAATTGGGAATTGAATTGAATTGAATATGTTTTGTTTTATGAAATTATTTTCTTTGAAAGTAGGTTAGGTTTTGTATTGCTAAATTAGTTTAATTTTTTTCATCCATACATTGGGTTTATGTTTCTGTGGAATTAGGTTCTGTGAAAGTTTTGTAGGGTTCTTTTTAATGCATACGTTTGGTTATGTTTTTTCATATTAGTTAGTTTCATTTGGTTATACTTGCATTGCATCCATACATTAGGTTCTTATTTTTTTGTATTAATTACAATTTTTATGTTTTTAGGGTTTGGTGGTAGGTATGTCTAATATGGAATGCCACGTCACATGTGACATCAGTTGGTATCGATCCCTAGCATTATACAAATAGAGAAGTTTCATCCTATGGATAGAAGCACACAATTTTAGGGTTGAGTAAAATTGGAGGCTGTGTGTTGCCACGGCGGCGAAGTGTGAAGAAGCGGAAAACCTAGGCTAGATACGGAGGAGCTGAAGGATCGCCCTGGTTCGTCTATTATGGATGAGCATGAGCAGAAGAAATTCCTTTATTTATGTTTCGACGAGTATTATCCGGGCACTTTGGTTTCTTAATGTATTCACGCCTTTTATTTGGGGAAAAATTGCAATATACTTCCATTGGCAGAATCCAGAATAGTGGGTATAACACATCGGGATCTTCCCGCAGTTATGGGTTTTGGTGTCTGTGGCCCCAACATCTTTTTGGTAGGCGGCCTTAGACTGGATTTCGATGGATACGGCAATTTCACACCATATCCGTGTAGAGATGTTTATGTGTTTAACATTGTGGACTGCATTATGAATTCACCCCCTATGATGAGGCACCGTCCCCTTCAACAAGGGAAGAATTACCCCCTCGTGGTGGAGCATGACTCCAAATTATATGTTCTCTCGTGCTGAAGTTTAATGTTAACATGTGGCGTACACTTCGCTCCTGGGTTCGAGATGTTAGACCAAAAAATGACGAATGAGTGACTTTGCCCGAACCCCCAATTTTCCACCAACGCTACCTTGGAAGCAGCACCAATTGTGTTGTTGTAGGCACTAATATCTTTGTGTCAAGTTTGTCTAGTATCTTCCGCTTTGACATGGCTGACACCAGTCAAAAATGGAAAGAGCACTCTTTTACAAACTGCATTAGATTGCCATTCGACTTCGACGAACAAAGTTTAGTTGTGAAAATGAATGACGGGAATTGGTTGATTTTCACGTGTTACCCAGAATTGTGTAAAGAGGCTGATGAATTCGAAGACAACACCTACCGCTGTTGCAACGAGGATGACTGCTTCTACCCTTCTGGTGTGGGTGATTATCCTCCTCGGCCTCATCATCATTTTGAATGGCAGCGTACATCTTTGCCCGCGTATCTCATGTCAAGTGACATTACATCACTCACACGGCTTCAACCTTTGTGCCTGCCTGATGATCTGTTACCTACTCAACCAAGGCGTGAACTATTGCCTAGGTTTCGTGATCTATTTACTGCTAAAACGCGTGAAATAGATTATAGGATCCTCCATCTAGGAGGTCATGATACATTCTGAGGAAGATGCCGATTTTTATGATACGTTTCGAATTTGAACTTTCTGACAGTAGAGACTTGGTAACCATCAAAACAGGGTCTTGTAGTGTTCAATATTTTCTACTCGGTGCGAACAATCCAAAGGCAACTAAAGTATCCATGCATGGTGCTTTTTGGCTGTAAGTTTCTTTACTCACTATTTATTCCTTTCAAGTTTGGTTTTTCTCTTTTGTAGCTATGGAATTTGATATAGTTTTGCTAAACAATCGAATAGGTAAATGTCTCTCAAATGCTTCGATAATGATTTTGTGTGAGGAATGAAGTAATTTAAGTGCTTTGAGACGCTTTTTTTGGCTTACGTTACAAAATGTGAAACTTCATTTGCTTTCTATGGAGACTCTAAGATGTAAATTATAAGAATACTCTGATCTTTTACCTTGTTTTTTCATTCAATCGATTTTGGTATTAGTTTTCATTCTGAAGACTGTGTGCAAGAATTGTCACCTTGAACTTAAACCTATATTGTATAGGAACTCTTGCAGTTTGAGTCCTGAGGAAAAACACTCATTTAGTGTTTGATGTCATGCATTCATTTCACTCTTTATTGTCTCTCTCAATATCATTATCAGGTGAATGCGTGTTCCATATTGCTGATGCATTTTTGCAGGCTCTGGGCACCATTAACGCCGTCATATCTCCAGCATACTATTATATAAGTTATTTTATAACATTCACCAGCGTGACCTTGTTTAAGGATGCTTTGGTACACCTACTTTTAAATGTTTCCAATGCTTTGATTTTCCTTTCTATTTTATTCTAAATGAGAATCATTTTCTATAGATACTGTGGAAATATCAGGTTTCTTTTCATAGTTTTATGAAGGAAAAAAAAAAAAGAATTTGTAGTGATCAACAATGCAATATCACTGCAATTTGAGGTCAAAATGACATCATTCCGAATGTAGTATTGAGAAGGTGAGATTGGTAACCAGCATTGCTTTATTTGAAAAAAAGCAGTCTGTTATCATAACAAGCGGCTTCGTCATCGAGGATGGAGTGCCTGAAGCAAAGTTGCATGGGAGGCTTCAGTCAGACATTGATGTAACTGTTTAGTCCCCCTAGCTTTAATATTTGTTTTATCATTCTGTCTTTCTGTGTTATATTATCAACATTGATGTAATTAATTATGTATTGTCCACCATATAAATAAAACAAGAGAAAAAGTTTTGAATAGGCGGTGGCGGGCATGGTGCTTTAAGTGATATAAGTGAAAGGTAAAATAGTTGAGCGAATTTTTCATAAATTGAAGAAATTGGAAGATTGATTGGCTGTTTCTCAATTTTCTTCGCTGCCATTGTTCCGTCCCGAATGAAAGAGTCAAAGGGTTTAGGGAGTGGGATAGGGGCTTGATCTTCTAAACAAGGAAATTGGAGAGGACGTCAGCCCGAACGTGAAAGTGTTTTTATTTCGTATATGATCCATGTTTTTCAACTTATTGTGATCCTCAAAATAAAATTGCCGCATCCATCGAATTCTGGTTCAATGCCGCCTGCCAAAACGATGTTGGAGCCGCAGACACCAAAACCCATAAGTACGGGAAGACGCTGATGTTCTTATTGTACAATTAGTTAGCTTTGGTCTTTCCACGAATCTCCTTCATGTTATATTTGCAGAAAAACTATGAGAAAACGCCCTGATATAAGGCACCAGAGCGTACATCAACACTAGTTCTGTTAATTTAGAACCTTCCAATTTCGACTATTATGCAACTGCTCTTTGATGATCTACCATCTGGATCAGCACAATATAAAGGAGTTACCATACCCTCCAAACCATGATGACTGACTTCTTGGGTTTAAGCAAACATCTTGCCATTTCCTCCTCTGTGAAAGGGGCTGTTAAGGCTTGGTTCATAGCCCCCGTGCATAGGAGAAACACAAACAAGCACGTTACCCCAATCTCGATTACCTTTCAAGGTAAACAAGTTGCAATAGAAGTTTTGGAATTCATTACTTAGCAATCTTTGGCCACTTACCCAACTACCATACTCACTTTTCAACTTCGGGATGCAATTACGTTGCCTCCTTTGAATAGTGGAGAGGTGAATTTTTTTTGTATTTGCATCCCCTTCCTTTAACCATTTGACCCTAGCGCTGACTCTAATACATTTCCTCCTTTTCCCACAAATTCTCCCGCTCAGACTTCATCCTTATTTGACTAATAACAAGGTCCCACTAGTATGATTTGACTGAATCTTATAGTGAGTTCCTTCATCAGTTCATGGATACGAGGTTTGCAATTCTGGACCCTCACTTTGCTCCACCTTTTTAAAGCATCCCGACAATTCTTTAGTTTCTCACACCATTGTTTGCATGGAGGGCCAACAGGACAGTTGACATGTTAAGATAAATTGAGGGGAAATACAAAATTATGAGTCATCCCACCCAGTCAAAGATGTATTAAATACAACTTCACCAACTTGGGTCCCTGAAGCACCAAACGACTTTGCTCTCCAGATTGAACCATCTTCAAGCACAAGTCTGGCATCTGAAGTCTTCCAAGGTATTTCTGCCAAATCTAAAGCCAAAGAAGTAAATAAAGTACAGAAAATGAGAAATTTTTTATGAAACAAATCTAAACCTGTATCATCAAGAATAACAACATTTAACATTATATAACGTGGGAATTCTTTTTATTTATCAAATGCAAGATAAGGGGCAGAAAAAGCAAAGGGTTGAGATATTATTTCTAAAGGGTTGAGATATTAGTGTTGCGGTTATACTCTTTTTTAAAACGGTATAGCCGCTCGGTTACACGCAATGTTAAAGTCTATTTATAGAGTATAGCCGCGCGGCTATACCGTTTTAAAAAAATTCTATTTATAGTGTATAGCCGCGCGGCTACACGCAATACGCACTCAACCCTCGGTGGGTCCTTTTTTATCTTTGAATAGTATAGCCGCGCGGCTGTACTCCAGATTTTTTTATTATTCTTTTCATTTCATGGATACTATGATTTTTTTTATTATAATTCATTTAGATAATCAGTTAGCACTTTTTTGAACTTCGAGGGGAGAAATTGCAAAATTCAGAACTATGAGGGCATTTTTACGATTTATCATAAACTTTGGTGTGGAAACTGCAATTTGCATAAAGGTACAACAGTGAGAAGCAGGAGAAGTCCCTTTGATTCCCGCACTTTACAGATCTTAATCGTATTTCTTCATCTACAGAACAGATCTCAATCCACGGTTTGGTAAAACCAAACGACGTCGTATATTCAATCCGAATTACACATTTTCTGCTACTTTCTGTACATGGCGTCTTCCAGCAGGATGGAATCTGACGGAGACGATGAAGCTGAAGTTGAAGAGGAAGAGGTTTCTCCTCCATTGTTTCGAAATTTTCAATTTTCATTTATAATCGTAATTTTTAATTCGTAGGGAATTGAGCTTCACGTCGTAATTTGCCTGAATTTTTATTTTTATTTTTATTTTCTGAACTTGAATTTCACTTCAACGCCACTAATGATAGCTAAGCAAGAAAAGTTTCAAGCTCGATATTAACAGAAATAATATTTGTTGCAGGTTGAACATTTTGATGATTTCACTCTCGCCTCTTCATGGGAAAGGTAATTCATTTAGATCATCTTTTTTTGACCCAGATATTTTTGACCCAGTAAATTCATATGCAACTAATTTGGATTTATAAATTTCATGTTTTACAGGTTCATTTCTGACATAGAAGCTGTTTGTCGGCAATGGATGGCAGACGGTCCAAAAAATCTGTTGGTATGCTTAAAGAAGCTTGTTCTATTAATCAAATAATGTAATTGAATCATTCACCACACATACAAGCATTTTGATTGCTACTGCTATTTTGCATTGCTAAGTTTGATATTGTTGAGAGCTGAAGCATGTAAGTTATTATTGTCTCTTTATTTCGGTTTTGACCTCCATTGTGGATTTTGTGTATTCTTTCTGTCTGTAGAAAAAGGATGCCAGGGAAGTTTCAGAGGATTTATATAAGGTCAAGTCGGAGTTGAAGTTTTCAGCAAAGAATTATTGTATGGAATACTACTTCGGAAACAAAAATGAAGGTAACAACGAATTTCGGTCATAAATTTGTAATTACAATATTAATGTGGGAGGCTAATTTATTATGTCTTGGTTGTACAGGCAAAGTTATTGATTGGAATTCCACATTGCATGATTTGCAGTTGTGTTTTGGGGTCAAAGAATTTTTGGTATGTTTTAACTTGACACCTTTAGCTCTTTATTTTGTTCTTTAGTGATTTTTTCTTTTGGCTTCAAAATTGTTGAGTATTTATCATCAGGTAATTGCTCCTCAAAGTGCCAGCGGTGTGGTTCTTGATGCACCTGAGGCTAGCAAGCTTTTAAGTGCAGTTGCAATTGCTTTATCGAATTGTTCAAGGTGGGCGGGGTACCAAGTTGAAACTCTTTTTTTGTAACTTTTGATTATTGTTTGACATATGCCTAGATCAGTTCTAATGTCTGGTATTAGATCAATATCCACATAGTGTTCCTTTACAATCAGTAGCCAGCAGTTTATTAACTTTTTATCATGGTATTAGATAATTTATGCAGTTCATTATCTGAGTATATTTTATCAACTTGCGATCTTGTTTAAAATTTGGCTATGCAGTTTGTGGCCAGCGTTTGTTCCAGTACATGTACCTTCTAGGAAAGCTTACATTGGAATCCAAAATATGGGAACAGTTTTTACAAGAAGATTTGAGGCTGATCATATTGGTAGCCAGGTTCCAGTAAAACTCATGCATTTGGAAGGATTGTATGAGTTGTTTGTTTCAAAATTTGTAAGTTTCTACCATAAGTTGTATGCTGTTTTTTTCTTTTCTTTTTTATATACTCTTACTGTCTCATGTTGGTGATTCATTTACCTGTTGAGCTGGCATCACCACTATGCTTTGAAGCTGATATGATGTTTTATGTATTATTTCTTCCTGGTGTTTCTTTTTATTCTCTACCTTGAAGCTGTAAGGTTTTTTTTTTTTTTTTTTTTTGCAATCAGATTTATGCAATACTTGATTTTTATGTTTTCCTCAGGAGAGGCAAAACCCTTTTTCTTTCGTTATTCCAAAAGTCTATTTTTTCTCAAGTAATAATAGCGGCTTTTCTCTATTTTTATTCTTGGAATTATATGTTCTTTGTGTACCTATCTTGTTCTGTATATTTTGCTATGATCTCAGTGATTGTGTCATATGTTCGTGCCAAGTTTGTAGTGGGGGAATTTGAAGTTGTATTGTCTTTAAGGTTAACTTTTAGTTTCCTGTTTCTCCAAATTCTAATTATTTTCCATTTGTTGTTGAAGGCCTACTCCACATTGGACTTTTCTATGCATCTTTTCAAAGTCCATTTTACTATGAAGCTAACCTACAGATCCCTTCCTCATGATGATGATGTTCAAGGAGATGATCCAAATGTTACTGAATCTGAAATAGATCTTGGTGGTGACACTCACAATAGAACACAGTGGGATGATGATTGTCCATGGAGTGAGTGGTATTCTGCTGAAGACCCTATAAAAGGTAATCTTATCCTGAACTATTCATTGTAATGCTTCCTGTTTTTGGTTTTTCCATAGTCAGGTTTTTTCTTTAATTATGAATGTCTGGGCTGATGTCTTCAGTTTTCCTTCAAATCACATGCATGTTGTTTACTGATATTATCCTTGACATGCTCGATAACTCAATATGGAGTTGATATTCTCTTTTTGTTCCTAAATTTATTTATTCTTTTATCATCTCCTTTCTGAGGGGACCTAATAAATTACACTAATTGTGGTTAATAAAAAATTATTAAGATTCATCCTACTTTTTGCCTGTTCAGTGTGGACGATATGTCTTCCATTTAGTTTGATGTATGTATCATCTGCATACAGGATTTGAATTGGTTGCCATATGGTCAGAAAAGGTGGTTGAGAGCTCCCTGGAAATGGCTGAACTGGAAAATTATTCACCCCATGAAGCTCAAAATTGGATATTATCTCCAGATATGTCTTCAAGTTTGTGAGTATTTCTTTGGTTCTTATCATTCATTTCTAGCACAATAAATGTGACAAGAGAATTTACTCATAGCTTCTAGCCCCCAAATTGTATAATTTGCGTGGCTAAATTATATCATTTTGAACTCTAATCTCCTCAAGTAAAATTTATGTAAAGCTGAACTTTATCTTTTGAAGCAATATCCAATGATTCGCATGTTCAAAGTGCCAGTACGTCGTTTTTATTAATTGGTGCACATATGAAGCACCTAAAATGGGGTATTATTTTGTATTGTGTTTAATTTATTAAGCTTTCTGATGAATATTTTTCTCTCAGAACGGATTCTTCCAAAGGAAACAGAATTGGATTTGCTTCTCAACTGTGCCTTTTGCTTGAGGCATTGAATATGTCCTTTGAGGCTCAGTTTATGGAAGATTTTGTGTCAGGTTTGAATTTCATTAAGTTTCATGTTTCTGTTTCATGAGTTGGAGATGGCATTTTGATTTTGTGAGATGCCCACTTTCTCTTTTTCTTAATTTGTTTTTCTGTGGGTAGTTGAAAATCCAGGCTCCAATAATTTGAAATCCTCAATGGTTATACCCCCACCTACAGTTATTGATCGTGTGCTTAAGGAACTCTTTCATGATGGTATGCTCCCTTCCTGCAATACATGTTCATGTAGTTAATTAAAATACACCCTTGACAATATATTACCATGGTTGCTGAGTATCATTGTTATATCTGCAGGTGCACGATTCCCAGATGTTGCTGCTGCTGAGCATAAGACTGCTCGAGCTATTAAAGGCGCACCTCGTGAATCCCTTTTTGCACAGTTTTGTTTACATTCTCTTTGGTTTGGAAACTGCAACATTCGTGGTATGCGTAAGAAACAGATTTCTAATATTTCGGATGTTAAAACCATTTGAAGAAGTTATTTATTGTGTATCCCATTCAGCTTATTGGATTCATTCCCTAGTGATGTTATTTTCTAAATTATGACCAGCTGTTGGTTTTTCTATATGTTTGATCAGCTATTGCTGTTATCTGGATAGAGTTCGTTCGAGAAGTTAGGTGGTGTTGGGAAGAATCACAACCATTGCCCCTAATGCCAACCACTGGTGCAATTGACCTGTCCACTTGCTTGATTAACCAGAAACTTCACATGGTAATTATCTGTAGATATCTTCCATGAGTTTGATGGAATTCGTTTGTACCCAATAAAAAATAAAAAATAAAAAAAAATTATCTCTGAATAAAGTTTCTACACACTGGTTAACAGATGGATTAAAAAATTTAGAACCTTTGCATATCTGCCTTCTATAAGAACACTGATCTAAGCTTATGATTTTTGCTGTATGGCACCATGACTCCTTGTCAATGTACAGACAGCTATGAACACACAAAGTATACCATTATGTGGATCAAATTGTGATTGAAGTAATATGCCTGACATGTTAATTTTAATTTTAAGATATGATGTGCAAATTTTGGCATTTGACCTTATCACATGATAATTCCTTTGAAGCACATGAAACCAAGCCAAAAACATTTTCAGCTTGCTGCTTTTCTCTTCAGCTTGCAATATGCATTGAGAGGAAGCGCCAATTGAATGAAGACTTTCAAGATTGTATTGGAAGCCAGGATCATTCATCTCCTCAAATCGAGGTGAAAATGGTGTTTTTAAATTCCTTTTTTGTAATGTGATCTTACTGCTTATTTCTAATTCTACCTAAATCACAGTTCCTCTTGACTTCAGCATGACCATCTTATTTGGCCTAAAAATGCAGGAAGATAGTCTAGATGAGGACAGCTCAAGTATAATGCAAACACCTGGTGAAAACTTTGATGGGAAACGTGACAGGTGAACTAAGCAAGTGAGATCTCCTTGGTTTTCTTCATTAAATACTAACTAATTGTGTTGGATTATCTCTTCGTTTTTCTTTCAGACTAGATACAATTTTGTTTTGGAGTATAATTAAGATCTATTTTGAGCAAAGGAAAAGTATAGTGGTCTGTTAGGTTATCAATTTACAAAGAAAGATAAGTTTTCATATGATTTATGCACTTTACCTTGATCATGCAGCAGCCCTGCAACATCCGATGATTCTCAACACTCTGAAAACAGTGTATCTATAGTTAGTACTAAGTCTGAAGATGCAGAACCTACTGATCTAAAACCTTCAGATTGTATCCGGAGGGGTTCAGCTGGAGTGGCAGGGCCTATGATGCTCTTGAAGTCATATCAGAGCATGCATGCACCATTCACGCAGGTTGATGCAACACATACTACCAATTAACTACCAATCATAGTTTGTTTTCTTACCAAGCCTGGAGAATATAAAGTTGATATTTTTCCACTTCATCATTGTAGGAGGCACCACTTATGACAGAAGACATGCATGAAGAGCGGCTCCATGCTGTTGAAGCCTTTGGTGACTCATTTGTAAGATTCAGACATTCATTATGTTTGTCCTAAGTTTCACAAGGTTCTTTGTATTAGTATGGGATCAGATGGTTCTCCATGTGTTAAGTATCTTGATTACTGTGATAATCTTATTAATTATTCTATTGCAGAACTTTTCTGCCCAGTTGGAGAAAGAGATCTTAGCTTCAGGTAATAAGCTTTAAATTCTCTTTATTTTGGGACGTGACTTGCACATTGACATTAACAATTAGTGGGTAACATAATGAGATGCTGTTTAAATTTAACATGTCACTTATGAGCTGTTAAATTTTGATTAGACATGTCAGCATTTAAAGCGGCAAATCCAGAT
The DNA here is from genome assembly GCF_002207925.1 of Prunus avium. Next base: position 566,610 of record NW_018921764.1, read on the forward strand.
TCTGTTTTTGAAGATTTTATTCGATGGCATTCTCCTGGAGATTGGGAGAGTGATGACAAAAAAGAGACTGGATCATCCAAGAGCCCTGCAATAGAGGGTTCAAAAGCTGACTGGCCTCCTCAAGGACGTCTTTCAAAGAGAATGTCTGAGCATGGCAATTTATGGCGAAAAATTTGGAATGATGCAACGGCGTTGCCAGCTTCTGAGCAAAAGCCAGTTATGGATCCGAACAGAGAAGGAGAAAAGGTAAACTGACTTAAGAACAGTTACGCTGTAGAAAATCATTGCTGCATGTCTGTTGTCTAAAGGGTCCATAAGAGTCGGAGTGTCCATGGATCGGGTGGGGTCAGTTTTGGGGCATTTTACCACCTAAACCTGAAACAAAACCAACCCAATCCAGCAATGGATTGTGTTTTGTTGGTCAGGTGATTGGTTGGGCACTTGGGCATTAACCAATTAATTTTACTTGCTCAATGGGCCAACAGAAATGGAATAGGCCCATATACATGAAATTGGATGAAACCTGATGAAGGAATTCCCATGGCCTTGTGTTGAAGGCATAAACTCCTGTAAGTAAAGGGAAGCAGATTTTCTTACTTCCAGGTGGGGGACTCATGGCACTAAGTATTCACATTGAAATATGATGAAATGAAAAGAAGAAAAAAAACATAGAATGCCCTTGAGCCTTAGTTTAAGCATCATGGAATGGGTGGTGTGAGGACAGTAGATCCTAGGTTCAAAACTATATGTAACAAAAATAATAGATTACATATAACAACAAACAAATGATGTGCTGCTCAATGGTTAGCGTTGTGTTAGTCCATAAAAATCAAATTAGTTCCCTTTTGCAATAGTTTATCTTTAGTTGGCTCCTGTGTCTTTATGGTATGTGCAGTATCTCCTTAATGATTTTCTAATGTTGCATTCCATAGATCCTTCATTATCTGGAAACATTACGGCCGCATCAGTTGCTCGAGCAAATGGTTTGTACTGCCTTCAGAGCATCAGCAAGTACTTTAAACCAGACTAGTTATGGAGGCTTGAAGCAGATGGCAACCAAAATGGATCAACTTTACATTACTATGACATCTGCATTGAGGCCTTTGCAAGGTTGCCTAGTGTGTTTCTTTTAGAAAAGAAAAAACAAATACTAATATGTCTGTGTGAGTGTATATGTACATTGACTCTAATATTGGAGTGAGCATTTACAATTTCAGTTTCTGTTCCAGCGAATCATCTATCGCCTGGCAGTGAGACTATTGAAGACATAAGACGGCTGTGTGGTGTTTTTGAACATGTTGAGAAGCTACTTGCTATTGCAGCTTCTCTTCATCGTAAGTTCTTGCAAGCCCCACGCCTCTCTGAAGCAATATTTTCTGACTGCTGCAGCTTTTATTTTCCTAGAATGGGAACAAGCTCCTCAGGAGACAACGCTCAAAAGGTAAAAGGCCTGTATTCATGACAACCTTCTTATTATTGCAGTCCAGCAGATAATGCCTTCATGTCTATAGGGTGTTAATCAGGAAGCATAAGTCTTACCGAGGGATCAGAACTTTTCGTTGTTTGAGGAATTGAAAATTTGTATCACAGCTTTTATGTGAGTCATACTTTTTAGTGGGAAGCCCCAGTAATTGTTAATCATCTGCCTCTCTTATCTTTGCAGGAGTTTGACAAGAAGCAACCAGTAAGGGCGCATGAAAGACTGGTTGTGTCGAATATGTTTACACCTCCTACTGCTAACCAGTCGTGGAGAAAAGTTTTGACCTTGGGTAATCTTCTCAACGGCCACGAACCGATCTTGAGGGAGATAATATTTTCCAAGCGTGATAAAATCAGTGGGAATCACTATGCCGCCCGTACTCCCACAATTTATCAAGAAGAAGTAGAAACATATAGAATGTATACATGTGGAACCTCAAATGACCTTCGTGTAGCTCTTTCGGTCGTTTCATGTGATTAATAATGTTTTCAGGATATTGTACAGTAGTTAATAATATTCATTCTTTATGAAATTTTATTCCAGTCATTCTTCATAGAGATGGTTTTGGCTTCTTGATTTGGAAATCCCATAGAAATGAAACTGTTTTTTCATCTTTGCTTTGGAATTTGAAATGGATCCGTGTTGTGTTGCCGATGGCATATGGTAAGATTTTGAATTTTTGAGAATCAATAATATTCCAGGCTTTAAAGCTTCTAAAAAGTAATTCCAAATCGATAATCTTCAATGTTTCACTAATTTTCCTATGTGAATTTGGTAAATATTCTTGCAGATCAGTCCGAACTGTTTGTTTTAATAATTCTGAAGAAAATAAAAACCCATCCAGGGCATTTGGTCTAGTGGTATGATTCTCGCTTAGGGTGCGAGATGTCCCGAGTTCAATTCTTGGAATGCCCCTTAATTTGTACTTTCATGACCCTTCTTTTTCCAAACACACTTAAAATATCAAGCCATCCAGGTAATGCCCCTCTAACCATGTGCTTCTAGGATTTTTTTCTATATTGCAATTTGCATTGCATGTGAACACACTAATAATATCAAGCTATTAGATTATAATACCACACTATCTAGGGCATTTGGTCTAGTGGTATGATTCTCGCTTAGGGTGCGAGAGGTCCCGAGTTCAATTCTCGGAATGCCCCTTTCTTGAACTGACTTTTAGCATATTTTTTTCCAAACACACTTAAAATATCAAGCCATCCATGTAATGCCCCTCTAACCATGTGCTTCTAGGGTTTTTTCTATATTGCGATTTGCATTGCATGTGAACATACTTATAATATCAAGTTATTGGATTATAATACCACACTATCTAGGGCATTTGGTCTAGTGGTATGATTCTCGCTTTGGGTGCGAGAGGTCCCGAGTTCAATTCTCGGAATGCCCCTTTCTTGAACTAACTTTTAGCATATTTTTTTCCAAACACACTTAAAATATCAAGCCATCCATGTAATGCCCCTCTAACCATGTGCTTCTAGGGTTTTTTCTATATTACAATTTGCATTGCATGTGAACATACTTATAATATCAAGCTATTAGATTATAATACCACACTATCTAGGGCATTTGGTCTAGTGGTATGATTCTCGCTTAGGGTGCGAGAGGTCCCGAGTTCAATTCTCGGAATGCCCCTTTCTTGAACTGACTTTTAGCATATTTTTTCTATGATGTAATTTGCATTGCATTGTGTGAACACACTTACAATATCAAGCCATATTAGATTATGTTTTCATTCAACCAATGCGAACCGGTATTTTTAATATTAATAATAGGTAGCATGTCTGTGAATGTAAAACTTGTTTGGAGGTAAAAGCTTTCACATAAGATTTTTACAGTGCATGTACATGTTCCATGAAGCATATGGGTAATTTATGGACATCATAGGTATCTGGGTTTCTTGTATCACTCACTGGAGCCCCATCAAAACAAAAGATCATAGGTCCAGAAACTACCTTAAAGTCTCCTCCCCCCTTCCCCCCTTCCCCCCTTCCCCATATGTACGGCTGAGAATGAGTGGGGCCAGCATTTCGATTAAGATTAGACTGCTTTTATAGTCAAGAAGTGGACAAATGAAAAAGTGAGGCCTATGCACTGCACTCATGAAAAAAGAAAGGAAAAAAAACTGTACCTTGGATAAGTTTTGATTCCTGCAAGTCTATGACCCAAATACACAAATAATGAAATAAAATTACACAAATGAAGATACGAGAAGAGACCCGTAATTTTCGTAATAAAATCTCTCTTACTACTTGAAACCCTTGATTGTGAAAATGCTTAAGTATTGATCCATGGGCACAGTCTGATTTGAATAGTTTCAATCACTGTGATGTACTTGTATATAAGCAGTATTAAGGGAGAGTGAACCGAACACAAGACCTCTATACATCAATAAACGAACTCCTTAAATTACAAGTCTCTTTTCACCGTGATTATAATTTATAACATGTACTTGGGTATTTTTTGTTTAATTTTTTTCTCTCTCCTTTTCTTTTTAATCTTTTGGGGTCTATGAAAGTAGTCCTGGAATTTTCATGGCTTTTAAGTCAACATCAGAAGAAAATAGACCCTACATGAGAATGGGAACAGCAGGCAGGAATGGTGGGTGGGGAGTAATAAATAAAACAAGGACATGTGTACTACACGTATAAGATGCCTATATGCAACATCAATGCTTTCAATAAAGATCATGCACCGCCAATATAATTTCTCCAATTGAAGTCTGTGAGCCCAGATCAAATAGAAATTTGATGATTTTTTTAATTTTTAATTTTTTGCTTCTTTTATTAGCTCATTTGGAGGTCTTAATCTAAATCTAAATCTCTTACTTAATCAAGCAAATCATAGTATTTCATCTATTAAACTTGTCTATGTAAAATCTCTGCTGATTTTGACCCTTCAATCCGTGGATTTTGATCCTTTTCCCTGTTCAATTATTGCTTTCCCAATCTTGACTTGATGGGATGGATATCTTCAGTTGTCCAATGAGGAACTTCAAAATTCAATACGTTTTCTTTTTGTGTGAAAATATGCTTCATATGTAAATTATAAAATCACATGTGTTATGCAGGACATAAACACCTACTTAGAGAGGTAGATGTTTTGTTTTCTCCCTTTGCTTTAATTAAACCTAAATTAAACAATAGTCGTTCATGACATAACATGTATGAGCTTCATGCAGTCTACAATCGTTTTTTTTATATATCAATGTATTTCAAATTTATATATATTAACAGCTCACAATCGTTTGCGTGTTAGTATTAGTGTACGCTAAGTTTTAGACTTTCAGCCACGAAAACAGTAATAAAAAGATTTTCTTTTTCTTTTTCTCTTTTGTAATAATGGCAAAGAATGATTTAAGCAAATGATAATGTATAAAATTTTGGGTCAGGCATAGGGATATCCTGCAATCTACATGGGGCATCATTTTCTTAGCCATCCTTGATTGCTTGAAATAATGAATGATTAAGAGGAATCGTTTGTGGTGGGGCAAGGCTTTCTCCCTTTGAAAACACATAAATCTTGTATTTAAATACTGCACAAAAAGAAATTGTGGGGTTTTGAAATTGACATGTCTTGTCTTAAGTTTAGGGGCTAAGAAGAAAATGTGGGACAAGGCATTGGATGCGTTTTCCCTTTGCATAAAATAAACAAAAAAGAAGTTGCATAGACCACACGATTTGAGTTATAACCATCATCTTCTTCTCCTACGCTACTCATTCTTAATTAATTGTTTTAAGTACTACCATCATTAAATTAAATTAGTTGATAGATTTTTTTTTTTTTGGTAACAATTAGTTGATAGATTTATGTTCCATTATGTAATGCCTATGTCCCTAGGTAATTAAGATTAGTACCTTCCAATTAGGAGGTGGCGTGCATCTATGTTGCTTGAATTGCTAACCATTAGTCAAATTTGGAAATGGCTTTTACCAAATCAGACGGTGAAATCCTTCACATTAACTTATCATTGCATTGATTTCCAATAATATGTGTACTGATGTAGGACTAATAATTGGCCATCTTAAGCTTATCATTAACCAAGTGTCCAAACTTAATTATGAAAACACGATATGATGTGTGGTAGAAAACTAATCCCATGTTCAAGAGTTGGTTAGTCGCTTTCTCTCTTTCCTCGGATTTAGATTGTTTTTATGAAGAAAAAAAAAATCCGAGTTGATGATTATACTAGAAACATTTATATGAAATATCTTGCTATATGAATTTTTCCATCTAAACATTAAGTAATATGATATTGTTCTAAACTTTTTCAACATTCAATATATCGGATTAGATTGGATTAGATTATATTGCATGTTATATATGTTCTCATAACAAGTTTTGAATTACACAATAAGATAACCCGTTTTAAACAAAAATTCATATTAAATTATCGTTTATGAGATTTAAAACTAGACTTGGTCTATTCAAATGAATGCTAAATACTACTAACCATAAAACATTTTCTCATTCCATAAGCCTCCATTTAAAAGACTTTAATGTATTTTAGGGAGAAAAACCCTAGTCTTGCTAAGGCCAAACATTGATCATAACTACCCTAAAATTTATAACACCACGCCAAAAACCTTACCAACATTCAACCATTTTCACACGAAATTCGTCATTCCCATTTCCCAAATCCCCACCTTCACACAAATTTGTCATCTTCTACCTTTTCTGTATTTTTATTTATTTATATATATATCCTTACAATTATTACTATTTGCTTTTGTTAGATTTCTTCTGACATATGGAATCCCACTGCTGAAAGCCAAATGGTACGACTGGTCCCCCATTTGAAATCTCTGGCCAATAATCAGGCTGATGTGTTATTCCTACCAGGCCCTCGAGAAATTATAGAATGGTACTGTATCACCACGTCAGCTGGTGATACTCCCACTCAAAATATGCCATGTGTCTTAATTTTTTAACAACTCAAATTTTATTTTACACCTGGAGTTCAACCTAATTTTAACCCTTTAAAATAAAATTAAGAAAATAAGAAAATCGAAAGAAGAAGAAAAAAGAGCAGAGCCACCGCCCACCGCAATACGCCAACCCTGCGCCGCCTGCTCTGGCCGTCGTCCCTTCCCTATCTTTTATCTCTCTCCCTCCATCTCTCTCTCTCTGTTGCCCTTTTTTAACTTTCTCAACCTTTCAGTGACTATCCCCTAGATCCATACATATTTTCTCGTTGATGAAGGTTTCCCTAGCAGATGTGATTCGCGACGAAGATTGGGATGGGAGGTGGGTGTATCATATCAACCGTAACACAATCCCCAAAACCCAACATCAACTACATATTTCCATTAGATGTGAAGAAGGTTATAATGGGAGGTGGGTGTATCACATACAAGTTACAAATTGACCAACAAGAAATTGATATTTAAAAGGTTGATTGGGTTGGGTATTATGCTGGTTCTCAAATGTGGATCTAATAAGCCTCATCAGATATTAAGATTATATAATTTTTTTTATTCATTGACAATGATGATGAAGTTTCCTGGTTGCAACAATTTATTGGGCTATGGGGATTTGGCTTACTTGTGACTAATGATCATTAGGTTGGGTTGCTGGGACTTTTTTTTTTTTTTTCTAATTTTATTTCAGTGGATAAAAATAAGTCCAGCTGTAAAATAAAATTTGAGTTGTTAAAAAATTAAGACACATGGCATATTTTGAGTGGGAGTATCACCAGCTGACGTGGTGGTACGGTACCATTCTATAATTTCTCCAGGCCCTCGCCGTGTTAAGGATCCAATAAAAGGACGTATATTGCTTTAAAGTAGAAGAACCGTATGTGTACGTATTATTTTTTTTTAGGGCAAAAACACAAATTTTAGCATCTTTGCGTAACTAAATTGCAAAACTAGCAGTGCATAATTGATTTATTTTTCAGAAATAATACTTGTTGTATATTTCGACATTCAATCTACGGTCAAGTTTTCTACTAACGTGGGTTAGGACAGATTTAAATATAAACCATTTAAGCTAAAACCTTAAAGAGGAGTAGGGTGAAAATCAAACTCTAATCATTGGTATAATGAAAAACTTAAACTAGAGACTCTAAGTTTGATTCTCCTTATAAGGACGTGACAATATTTTTGTTTTTTCCCACTCGCAATTTGTAGATGATTGAAGAATTTGAATTAGCGTTGGAGACAGTTTTTTTTACGCATGAAAGACTCATTTTGATGTATGTGGAGTCAAAATGCATCAACGAATGGTGGTGACATTTCAAGAAGTTTTTCATGCCATAATATCAGTCAAAATATTACATGGATATAGCATGCTGCTGATGAATTACTACACATACCATTGATACCAAGCTGGTCAGAATTTTGTTTCCTGAAACTTAATAGGGCTTGTAGACACGAGGCCAGCACTGCAGAATGGCCTTGTGATTTTTTTAAAGTCCAACTGTTTTTTGATTTTTTACACCAAAAATAAAAGTGTTCTTTTTTCAAAACACCCTTGTGATTGCAGATTGCCAATGAAGGAGAAATTAAATAAAATAATAAAAAAAGAAGAATAAAAGTGATCAAATTGCATCTGATAATTGATATGATTCTGGACAATGCGTCACGGGGGTCATCCATAAATGATACCCACCATCAACATATTATGATAAATAATCACAATTATCTCAACTTGTAATCACATTAAGAATCTTAAGTCAAATTGGTCTCCTAAAAGAAATGGATTTTCAACCTTTTCGTGCTTAATACATAGATTAATTACGATGCCCTGCATATGATCCTTTGAGCCCTTTTCTTCGTCTGTGATCCAGTTCACGGATTAAACCCAAAATGCACAAGGATCAGATTTTTTGCAGATCTTATTCTGCCGTTCTTTATTGTGCCTTGTTTTTTTCATATATTTTTCTCTTAAGAATCTAGCATTTGAAATTTAAGTCCTGATTTTATTCAAAGGATGTAGCTGTTTACCATTCACCTGAAATCGAGTACATCAACATTAATAATGTTGCATCCTTTTTTTTTTCACTCAATATATACCACAAGAGCGTTAAACGCTAACTTATTAGTAAGTTAATAAGGTAATAAGGTGCTAACCTCTTTTTTGGACTCACCGCACATGTCATTTTTTTTAAGGTGAGACCCAAGGGTATCCACCGCCGACAGTAGTGACTAATCCCTTTCGCACATTTCATTTTTAAAGTCTCACTTCAAGGATCATTGCAAAAGTCAATCAAACTGAAAATTGTTTAATTATTGGAAAATACTTGTTTCCTTCCCTAGAGGTAGAAACTCCTATTTTCTTGTCAATCACAGTTTGACATGTAGAGATTTTTATTTTTGCGTTTTTGATGAAGTATTTTTACATATGTATCAAACTGTGATTTGTAGGAAATAGAGAATGATGGAATTTTTCATATACATCAACTCAGTGTTTTAATTAAACATTACAACATTTTCTTTTTCTTTTTTATTTTTTCTTTTAAAACAAATGGTAATCATAGAGCATTTATTATAACCATGATGTAAATGATTATTTGATCAAGTGGTGAGGTCCCTAATGGTAATGATGCATGATACACTGAAAGTGATGACATGATTGATTGGGGAGTGTGAATTGCAAGTATCTTCCTATCTTTCTTAAGTTTAAAAGAAAATTCTTATAATCATAAAATAAAAAATTATTAAATGAACCTTTGAGAGATTTTAAGATACTCATTAACCATTGGTTAGCTACAACAATGATTCTTTCTATAATGAAATTATTCTAATTTTCATGAATTAATATGCAATGGATAGTTTTCATGAAAAGAAGAGACTGATTTTGGAGCATGGTAAGTGAGTAAACACAACTGTACACAGACTACCTGTTTGAAAGAAAAGAAAAAAAAAAGGTTTTTTTCTTGTACGAGAGAGTATTTGTCACGTTTCGTACAACCCACGAATACGTTTCACCCCTGAAAAAAGAAAAAGAAAAAAGAGGAGCTCCATGTGATTGATTGTCTGTTGCTATATTTGGAGAGAGAGAGAGAGAGAGAGAGATTAGATTGGAGATGAAATCTTGTCAATCGGGTCGTTTAGGGACATTAATTCTCAAGCAAGACTTCCCTAATTTAGCATGCACACCCCTCAGGGTTTTACTCTGATGTGCTCCACTGGTATTGCTTGTTGATGTTGCTTTGTATTATTGTTTGGCTTCTAGTGAGCTTGTTTTATTGTTTGATTTCTTAGGTTCATTGTTTCTAGCCTTTATGAGGTGGTGTTGTGGACTTGTATCTGTATTTGTTGGCTGGAACCCTCCTTCTTTAGGGGCTGTTGTGTATTGCAAATTCTGTAATTTGCCCAGTTCTACAATGGAAATCTTATTTATTGCAAAAAAAAAAAAAAAACTTTTAATAAATAAAGGGACAAAAACCTTGATTATTTAAAACAGTCATGATAGTAGTTAAGTGTGAGATCATTAGTAATTAACATGATTGGGATTGTGTAAGAATTAGTAACTTATGCATACGTAAGTTAGGTCAGTTGATCAAGACAGTGTGTCATATTCACTTATACCCAAATTTAATTCTCTCTTCATACAAGCATCATAATAATTTACAAGCACTTTAATTTAATGGGGCATCACAAGAAGCCAAACTTCTTCACAACATGAAAATCTAGATGTTAAAAGGATTGCTTTCTAATAAACAAGCACTTTATTATCTTTAAAACATGAATTATAAGTATTGATTTCTAACATTAATGCCATCTCCAAGACTCCAATAACTCAGTTCAATATTAGCGGAAAATTTTTTTCTAAAAATTGAAATATACAAATCCATGTCCTCCTGAATCGTGAGCATTTTCAAAGTGGCCACCCATTTCCTCTTGAGCTTGAACACATTCCTGTTATATATCAACACTAATGAGGTCCCAACCATGGAGTATGCATACGTACACTCCTCATTGAAGCAAATATTAAGCACTAACGAGGTCCTTAACTTAAAATGGGTTTTCAATTTTTTCCCCGTTCTTGTCCTTAATTGGCCTGAAGATGTTTTGACCTCCCTTAGGAGAAAAACTTAGTTACAACGGAAATACCACTATTCTACCATCCACTTCAAGCCACTACTTATTCCACGCACCAACCCTTCAATGTTGCAGACACGCAATCATATTCGGCCCTAGCTATGGTTCTCCACATATATGCATATTACATTGTCTTTTTACCCTTGAGAGTAGTATTCAGAGGTTTTTTTTTTTTTAAATTTTAAAAAAGTTATATTCATGACGTTACTAGGTGAATTATATGTTTTGTAACTTTGGTATGACGTTCCCAACCATACATATTAAATAGGTAAATATTTATTATATGTAATAATTATATTAACTTATAGAGACATAGGGTTTGATAGGTTCTTTGAGCTTAAAAATTAATATATAAATATAAAAAGTACTTGTGCCATTACAAATACATATAATCAATTATCTAAGAAGTATTAGCAATAGTCATTAGTGCTATAAATTGTTCTTTTAAAAGGTAGAGTCTACATAGATTTTATATGAACCTTATACCAACCTAATGGTATTCTTTAATGAGTTTTGTGTTTGTTACACAATTTGGTCATTCTAAATCAAGAAATATATCACACGATTTGCTCTGTCAGATCTTAAAATTTAACCGTTGAATATCATCTTTGGTTATCAACGAACTTCCCACCATTTAAAATTGTATTGTTCAAGTACACATAAAATATAACTGATTCCATCTAAGCTCTAAGATTACTAAACTTTCATAAAATTTCAAACTTCATTTTACCCTTTTGAACAAATTTTTGCTCTTTGGGGAAAGAATTTTTAAAAAAAAGAGAGAAAAAGGTGTTGATTCACAAACGCCTTATGGGTGCGTATAAATGGTAAATGGGGGTGTCTTGGATTGGTGGAAAAATAGAGATTTAAGGGGGAGTGGAGAGAGTAGCGGAGGCAGAGGCAGCAGCAGCAGCAGCAAGAGGAGGAGGGTTGAATAGTAAACATGTCACTTCCAAAGGGGCCACCATGTGAAATTTTGTGAATTCTCTCTTCTTCTATCTACACCTCTCTCTCTCTCTCTCTCTCTCTCTCATTTTTTTTCTTGGGTGAGAGAGTGAGTGAGCGAGAGTCTCATTCATATTCATTCATCCATACTTTTTTACGTCCCATCACCAAACGCTCCTCCTCCTCTCTCTCTCTCTCTCTCTCTCTCTCTCTCTCTCTCTCTCCTAAAACCCTCCCCCTTTCTCACTCACCCAAGAG
>NW_018921764.1:578849-603666 GCF_002207925.1 Prunus avium
GGGACTGGAACACCTTCCTGCAGTACCTCAAGAACCACAAGCCGCCGCTGACGCTGGCACGGTGCAGTGGGGCCCACGTGATCGAGTTCCTCAAGTACCTCGACCAGTTCGGGAAGACCAAGGTCCACGCCGCCGGCTGCCCCTACTTCGGACACCCCAACCCCCCTGCGCCGTGCGCCTGCCCGCTCAAGCAGGCCTGGGGCAGCCTCGACGCGCTCATCGGACGACTCCGAGCCGCCTACGAGGAGAACGGCGGACGGCCCGAGTCGAATCCGTTCGGGGCTCGGGCCGTCAGGATTTACTTGAGGGAGGTGAGAGAAGGTCAGGCCAAGGCTAGGGGGATTCCGTACGAGAAAAAGAAACGGAAACGGCCGACCGTTACGGCCACCGCGGTTGTCGGGAATGTGTCGGCGGGTCCCTCTCAAGGAGGAGGCGATGGCGATGTCGGTGGTGGTGATGGCGGCGGTGGTTCAAGTACCACTGCTGCTGCTGCTACTACTACTAGTACGGCAGTATAGGAGGTTCTCGCATCACCAATTTTCACCCTTCACCCTTCACCCCTCTCTTTTTTCTTTTTTAATTTTTAATTTTTTGTCTTTTATAATTATATCTTCTCTCTGTTTTTAATTGTGATTATGAGGTATGTATATCAGGCGATTCTCTTATATAATTGAATCGACCAACCCATGAACAAAATTTTTAGAAATTTCCCACCATCTCGTGCTAGTTAATTTCCAACTTAATATCATATGGATCATGATCTCTACTCATTTGACTTAGATTTTATGATACTGTGCAACTGATCATAGTGATGCCACTAAACAATTATTTTAAATCCGAAACCCGTTCTCCTTCGATAGTTTGGACTATCGCTTGTACTTAAAAAAAAAAAAAAATTCATTTAACAATATTATTCATTTGGGGTTCATTTATTCTTCTCTATTATTTAGGCTTTCTGCAACCAGCAGGACTGTTTATATAACAAGGACTGTGGAGGTCTCAGCAAGTCATCTGGCTTACTGGCAAAAATAGGGCAAAGCTGCCAAACCATACTAAAAACAGACAGTGAGCAAAACCAGCTCTATATATAGCTATAGCTTTCCCAATTGATCTCTCTGGTCCCCCGGCTTCTTTGCATTCAGCCATCAGCTATATCTATATCTATAGCTGGGCTCAAACTCAATCTATAGATATATATCTATATATCTATGTGTCATCATGCCCACGTGCGCTTCTGATTCACTCATATTTTGCACTTTCAGTTTCAGGTGTTGTCTTCCCCCCCTTTATAAATTATATCCACACCTCTCTTCAATCTAATCAGAATTTGTTTTTAGGATTTTTTGGGGGTATTTTTTTCTTGGTATTTGGATTGGGATTTAAAAACTTACAAGCATATCAATGAGTAGTAGAAGGAAAAAATAAAATAAAGCAAACGGAGTTAGTTTAGTTGTACTGTGTGTAGTGCCATCAATATTCAAGTCCCTCTATTACAATCCTTATTGATTCGCGATTTGTAATTTCTTACATAAATTCATATTATTAGCAGCTGGCAGTTGGATGTCATGTGTATATTCTTCCGGCTCGAGATTGTGAGTTTGTCCTGGAGCTGGTGTTGAAAGTAGTCAATTTCTCCCTAAACTTTTTATTTTTTAAAAAACAGGAAAAGAAATAATAAACAATCCATTGTGATTTTTGTTGCTCTTATTTTTATTTGTAGTAACCTTCCACCTCAGTATGAAAACGACCACCAGCCAACCCTCTTGCTTCCCATTTTATTATATATCTCTTGCAAATTATATTATTTATGTTATTTTATATTTTGTTATAATTGCGTAGACCCCACCACTGGTCACTCAAAAACAAAACCCATTTCTGGGTTTCAAAATTAGACTCTCTCCCCCATATCCAATGGAAGTGTCATCATGCTTACATTTATTGTCCTACTATAATGTGCTAAAATTATTTTAATTATTTTGTTTGCTTTTTATTTTATTTTTTATCTTATTATAAACAATACTGATCCTTATGCACTCGGCAGGTGCTTTTCACTTTCTGGCTTTCTGAAGAATCTTGTCCCCCTTTTTTTTCACTCTGTTTGCCCTTTTGCTTTGCTCTTCTCTTCTACTCATCTTCACATTTGGAAATACGACTTTGATCCATTTCTCTCAAGGAAAAGAACATAAATCTTGCAAAATTAATATACATTCACTCCTCACAATGAAACAAATTGTATTTAAAATAATTTTGGAGGAATTAACTAATTAACGAGTATGCAAATCCGTTACTTTATATAATCAACTAATGTGATAAAAAAATGTAATCCTTTCGGTGCTACTCTTATATTTAAAGTGCGCCGTATTCATCCACCTAACTTTTCCGTCACAACAGTATGCAAATCCGTTACTTTATATAATCAACTAATGTGATCAAAAAATGTAATCCTTTCGGTGCTACTCTTATATTTAAAGTGCGCCGTATTCATCCACCTAACTTTTCCGTCACAACAACTTTCTTTTACTATTGAACCATTTCTTATTCCAAAAGTAATTTTACCCTTACATAGTAACTCTTTTTTTCATAGCCATGGATAGTCGGAGAGTTCAGACGGTTAATTTGGGACCTGTCATGGCAGCACAGCACCCTTTAGCATGACTTTCTGGCTAGTCAAAATCTTTTTCGCCCTTTAAAGATTATGTTACAGAAAGATAACTTTAGGATTACAAATTGCAGAATTACAGTAGAAGTAAAAAAATAAGAAAATTATGTTTTTGGCAAAAGAAAAAAATAAAGAATCAGTTTTGTTTGATATTAGTCTGTCTGTCATGTTCATATGCTACAGTAGGTGGGGCAGAGAATTCAGAGCGGAATTTAAGTGCAATTGGAGCAAAGTTCACAATAATTTGAATGTAGGAAGAGAAAAGCCCTTGGCGTATGCAAGCAAGCTGCTTCTGTTGCATTTTTCTTTCCTTATTTTGTCGTTATATATATCTTGGCATTCATATCATTCATGGTCCTTTCTTTCTTCTAGCCCATGCCTTCATTTAATTTATTTTTATGAGAGAGAGAGAGAGAGTGAAGAAGGGGGTGGGCTTAATTGGCATGGTCGGGTGATTAGGTTCCTTTAAGCACCTGCACCGAATGGTCTTGTCCATCACCACTTCGGCAAAAAATAGACACACACTGTAATAAACCAAAAATATCTCTAAGAATGTGATAATAAACCAACAAAATTAGTGCAATCCTCTTCGCCTCCTAAGGCGTCTCGTCCTATTTGACATAAGATCTGGCATATATTAGCGCAATCCTGCTCATTTGAGGGAATTTTAGTCATTTTTTAGGTTTATGTCGTTTTAATTTTCGGCTTTATCTGCATTTTTTTTGGGCTCTAGCTCGCAAACTTTGGACCCTTATGAGTATTGTCTTAGGAGGAGCTTATTCAAGCAAATATTTCTTCAATATGTAAGAGTTAGGTTATTCTTGTAAAACTCTTTGTGGATTGAACATCTAAGGCTTTACCTAGATTGACCTTAGGTCTCTTCATGCATTAATATTATACATGAAAAATTGTTTTATGTAAAAATATTAGCTAAGTATGAAAAAATGGTTTTTCGGAATAATCATTTTCTCAAGATAATTTTTGGCTGCTTTTATTCCTTATACATCAAATAAGAAAACTTGATTTTATGGGATTTTAGTATGAAGTATATATGAGTTAATGAGCCATAATTTTTAGCCTAAATCGTATTTTGCACTAAAATTGATTTTTCATATTTTGATGTGGTGGGAATTTGAATTTCTAGTATTTTTATTTGAATCCAAATGGAGGGTACTTCTTTATTTACATTGTAAACTTAAGTAAATGAAGTAATATAAAAAATAAATGAAAGTAAAAGGACAAAAATATTTACTTAAATGTTGAAAATGGAAATAAGGTAATTTTGCGTTCGCGCTTGCCTGCTGTGTTGCGCCCTCTGGAGCATTTCTTCAAGCAGTTTGTGGGCAATTTGCAGGAGTCAACATCTTTGCCTCCAATGGTGGTTTCCAGACTTGCAGGGGTCAATTGACCCATCTTGCCCCTATGATCATTCAAGAATCATCTCTACAAAAAATCACTTGAAATCGAATATCATTTAACCACTCAATTGAGTTATTGAAATTTTATTATTTTCTTGAAGCATTGTGTTCATTAATTTTGTAGGACACAATTGGATGTCGAAGCAGTTTTGAATTTGTCTAATTTTTTGCATGAATGATCCATGAATGTAGACTTAACAAATAGATGGTTTGGATCGTTGAAAAAAAAAATTTCATATAGGACCCTAAAGGATGTCTCTCAAATAAAATTATTTGATGAATTTCTCAATAGAAGGGGACTATATATAAAATTGTAATGCAAGGAATATATTTAAGCCTTTAGTGATTTCTTTATTGATGATCATGTAAATATCTATATGTTGCATATAATAAGCATTGGGGCCCCAAGCAAAGGCACCCCCACCCCACATGCCCTTGTTTTATAGGGTAGGCACAAAAACTATACGGACAAAATACGGTAACACGTGAGGAGTTGTCCAATTTGCAGCACCATGGATTTAAATGAACTTTATTTTTGGTGGGTGTACATATTCATAACTCAAATAAAATTATTTGATGAATTTCTCAATAGAAGGGGACTATATATATAATGCAAGGAATATATTTAAGCCTTTAGTGATTTCTTTATTGATGATCATGTAAATATCTATATGTTGCATATATATAAGCATTGGGGCCCCAAGCAAAGGCACCCCCACCCCACATGCCCTTGTTTTATAGGGTAGGCACAAAAACTATACGGACAAAATACGGTAACACGTGAGGAGTTGTCCAATTTGCAGCACCATGGATTTAAATGAACTTTATTTTTGGTGGGTGTACATATTCATAACACATGCAGTACTTTGCTATTATATATATGGTACACTTCTTCATCACAATTATCAGTACGTAGGCTGTCCTTGTTGGAATGATGTAGGAGCCAGAACATGAGAAAAACAAAGGGTAAAATTTAAAGTTTCATAAATTTGGTGAACCCCAACCAGAATTGCAAATCAATTTTCAGAAGGGCTACTCAGTCCAAATCAAATCTCATTACCCAACTTGAGGCCATCTTTAAGACGACGGGTCAAATTGAGAGGTGATCTGGATAAATGCTCTCATTCTGGCAAATATATATGCTTTTGGCCGTGTGATAAGATCTTTAACTAAGTTGGGGATTGAAGGACAGCCAGATTCGTATTTTTTTTCACTTGAAAACGGAGCGAACCAATACTTGATCACTTCCTTTTGGTCTATATGAAAATGATATATCTGCAATCACAACACCACCAAAATACCATACGTAATTGACCAAAATTGGATTTTTTTTGTAATTATAGAAATGTTATATTTAATAAGTAATTGACAAGAGGTAGGTAGGTACAAAGAATTTGTGTAGTTCACCTTTCTGTAATATGTAATAGTGATGATAAAATCTCAACCTTTCTGTAATATGTAACAATGATACATTTGCATGAATTTCATTATGCCCACGAGACTCAACCTTTTTTCTTTAGTAAAAGAATTTTAATGGCAATGGTCTTTAAACTAAAGCTACTGAGTATATTATACAATATTATAATATACCAGTATCGCTCTTCTCAATAGAAAAAATCCTTTTAAAAAAAATGTAAAATAGTGATTACAAATTTGTGAGGAATTTCTTAGCTACGTATGCATGACGGCAAACCCATTTGATGATGAGAACCAACCAATAAAATTAGAGGATTGAGACTCTCAAAAAAAAAAAAAAAAAAAAGGATTAGAGGATGAGGCTTGAAAAGAAGACATCACTAAATTTATTGTTTAACGTAGTAGGTAGAAGATAAACCAAAACTTGTGCAGGGGGGGGATTGGGACACAATCAACAAGTATTTGATTAATGTTATGTGACCAAAAAAAATATATATTTAGAGGTAGCTGTGCTTTTTACAGGTTGCAAAATTGTGTGACGTTCTTGTGATGTTCTAGAAAGGGAATCGGCATATGGAATTACTTATTGGATTTAGTGTGGCAGCTTTAAGCCTTTAACTTCCCACTTCCTTTATTTTTGTTGGTATTTTAATATTTTATCCCTTCAAATTTCAACAATGATTAAGATGGGATTATCAAATAATTATGTTTAATGATTCCGACACAAATGATCTTTGAATGAGACTTAGAAAGTAAATCATTTTAACCAACCAACCACAATGAGATATAAAGTGATCCATATATATGGTCCTCAAATTAAATCCTCAACTTATACCTCCTAGAAGTGAGTGCTTAAGTTGCATTCCTTCAACATTAGTATTTTTTTTTTTTGTTCTAAACCATGAGGTGGTCCTGGATGGGCCCCAACTATGGGTGGCACCTTTAAGCCTTAACCACAACCCAGACTAATCCCCACTCACACCGGGTCGGCCCGTAAGGGGTAAAGTGTTGGCCAAAGTGGTGACTCCGTACGAGAGCAAGGATCGAACCCCTGACCTCTCTTAAGAAATGAGAGTGCCGAACCACTCACACCAACCACCTTGGTTACAACATTAGTATTTTCGATCTAGTGGTAATACACAATATAAATTAGTTTTCGATCTACGGATATATCTTCTCTTTAAGGAACTTTGACAGTACGAGGGAAATTTATTGAGAAACTCAAGGAAGACAATGGAGAGGGCATACTCAGTGATACACCTTATCTTAATGTTGAAAGATACCCTAAATTTCAAGAAATGCACATAGCACTTCTCATATGTATAATAAATACATAAAATTATTTGGGTGAATATTATATCACTGTAAAATAAATAGGTATATGTAAACAATATTTGTATTATATTAGAAAAGTTAATCTGTAACTTATTCAATATCGTAATGCACACGGTGGAATTAGATATATATATATAGATGATCTTACACTCTATGCTAAGGGAATTTGTTTGATCATTACACTCCACATGGAATTTTATACAATTTTATTACCCTTTGTTTGTCTATTATGGCGTAATCTCTGTCTTGTTTGTGACTCCAGTTCATACATAACAGGATTTTGTCTTCTTGTATTGTTCAGGGCTTTTCATTTATTTTTATTTTCAATATATAAAAAAATTACACTTAACCTTCAAGATGCCAGTTAACCTTCAAGATGGTGGTAGGTAGTAACAAGAATTTTGACACGATTTGACTTAAATGGTTTTCTTTGACTTTTTTTATAAAAAAAATCTTAAAGGATGATGCCATGCATATTGACTTTCACAATGAATTAATTAATTAATTTGAAATTACTTTATGACTCCGATTCTATACATTACATTGTGCTGAACTTACTAATCAAACGAATTACACAATTAGCGATTGTGAGAGAAACATTCCATACATATTTGAATTTACAGATAACACGAAAAAAGAAAAAGAAGAAGACAAAAATGAGGTTGGTTGTAGCTTATATGTTCTAGGAAGGAAAGATTGAATGATGGGGCAATGGCTTTGTCAAATACTGGTGATTTCTTTTCTACAGTTGGGCGGTGGTGGTGGCCCTTTGCATCGATGCATAGGATTAGGAGGGTGCCAAAGCCACAGAAAAGCCAAGAGTTGTGGTAGAGAATAATAAGCTTGTGCAAAGATACGACCTATTCAGTGATATACTGATAAAGATGGGTCCCTTCTACCTTGTTTGACAAACTGTAGTTTGAGTCTCCGACAGGATATATGAAGCGTAGATTTCTTCACAGACACTGTCCAATCCACTGCTCTTTCTTCAGCCTTGGATACTTCCCTAAACAAAAGAATTTTAGAAGTTTAAAATTTCAAAAGAGTTGTTCTAACGACAGTCAATCGCCGTATAATATGTATGGCTGGTTTTTGACCCGTCGTCTACGGTTACGTCAGTGATTAATCTTAGCAAAATTGTTTGTACATAGGTAACTTCACGAAGCAAAGTTTGAGTTGCACTGTGATGTAACTTAGAGAACAAGGAAATTAAAATTGGTGGCTAGGGCAGGAAGTCAATGACCTACTTATTACTTAAGGGTTTGACCCGTGTAGTAGAAGACAAATTAAAGAAGCAAATTGGAGTGGTAACTGTGTGGCTTCATTTGATTGGATGAACAGATATATCATCATTGACCTTTCATTCACTTGATGGGTAATTATTTGATGTCCATTGATTTGATAGCGACTCTGTGGAGCCCTAATTGGAATTTTAACTTGATGGTTATTGGAAGAATCATTTTGTTATGTAGACCCGAAACAAAAGAGTCGTTTCTCCTTTCGCTTCCTTTATCTTCTAATCTGCAGCCCAATCAGTCAGCTAACATCCAATCAGTCTCTCTAAATGAATGAATATATTTTTTTTTTATAGCCATTTTGTTGCTTCTTATTTGGAAGTGTGACAACTTGTTCAAATTTGAGGGGGTTTTATAGTGTAAACTATTGTGTGGTGGAAGCCCACCATACAATATTTTTGAGAGCTATGGAAAGATTCATTGGGTTTATGGGATGTGAGAATTTGCTAAGAACTTACTCGTGTAGTTATTTGGAGTAATTATTTTTCCAAATAAGGTTTTGGATTCGAGTCCTAGCATCAGTGTAGTGTATGTGAGTTTAGTATATTATTACAGGGTGTGAATTGACAACCATTTTCCCATTGTGTTTCTCTTAAGGCAGGCATAGTTGGGAAGTCTCTTGGGATTACATGGTACCTGTGAATCCAATCCAATCCAGTTTTCAAGCGAGTTGGTATTGTTTACAAACGCTATCACGGTTAGCCCATGAAGCCCAATGGGCCCTCAGTGCACCCAAAACAAAACTTGGCACTGAGAAGCACACCTTGTTTAATATGACAGGGTCAGCTGTTTTAATTGGAATTGGAAATGGAAAAGGCAAGGTTTACTGCAAGCCCCACCAACCATAACAAAGTCTTTGAATTTATTAAAATCTACTAGCTACTACATTTTAATTTTTATAAACTACTGCTCCTGTATATTTATTTGTTCATAGTAAAGATAAAGACACATTACCAGCACATTAAGTCTCTTTGTTCGGGACCAACCAACTCACAAGTAACTGCAATCTACTGGAAACGGGAAATACGAGCAAAAGCTGCACCATACCATTGATGACTGGATTAAAATGGATATGGAATTGCGAGACATCTATATCCAAATTGCCATGT
This sequence comes from Prunus avium, assembly GCF_002207925.1. The sequence goes on from NW_018921764.1 coordinate 588,082, forward strand.
TCATCTGACGCATCCACGATGTTAGGGTTGATCTTATCCTTCCGAATAACGCTGGCATCTTTCCCTCGTTACAACCAACTGAAAGGGTAGATTTAGTGCTTGCCTTTGGGATGGTATTAAGGGATAGTTTGCTGCAAGCCTTGAGGGCAGCGGTGCCATTATAAGCATTGCAGACATAGGTCAGAAAGTTTTCGTAGTCCTGCAAAGGGAGAAGAAATGTCATTTCTTGAAGATCCCGATAATAGAACAATAAACTCACTACTATGAGTCAATCAAGTTGGGGAAAACATCATAGAAGATTGTTTTTCTTAATATATATAAAGAACAGATAGAATTAAAAACTTGACAATACTCTACTCTATTGAAGCAAAAGAGAACCATCAGTAGTCCAGATACTTAAAAACATATATGCATAACCCAACCTTGGTGGCAATTGAAATGGAATTAGGAAATCTAATCATGAGATGGAAACAAACCTCATAAATTGGCAGTCCATCCACAACTACCCATGGCACATACTGATGTGGAGGCTGGAGAGCACTGGTTTCAGCTGCATATTGTAGTTCAAGCTGCCAGAGAATAATTCCACTTATATTGTGTTCCTTTTTTTGCTTTCATTAAAAATCACAAACACCAAACAAGGAAAAGAGAAAAGGGGTTTGTATTGTCCCTCTCAACAGAATAACAGAGGTTTCAAAAAATGGCATGATTAACAATCAGTGGAATGTCAAAAAAGTTTTCCAACAAGGTTTGATTCTTGTTAAGATACAATAAAATAAATAGATGCATTACAAGAGCGTGTTTGAATTCTATGAACGATTAATAAGCTAAAAAAACTGACCTCTTTGCCAAGTCCACTACTGTAGCATTCAGCAATAGGTTTTGAATCCAATCCCAGTTTCTCATAACATGACTCCCACTGGGGATACTTGTGCTCGTAAACCAAACTCTCAATGCAATAAATGAAAGGAAAATGATCATTCTGCATCAAGGTGACAGTGAACCAAATGTTAGCATTTCAGCTTGAGGATTACTTTCTATAGTTCCAACAACACTCCATAACTGGCATTTGACTTGGAATACGTTTCTGTGAAACCAACCAACAACCCTATCATATATATGCAAGGACACTGAACTATCCAAGAAGATTGAAAACTAATTACATAATGAATCCAAGCAAATTTCACGAAGAATTCATTAAACAAATCTAGAAGGATAAACCACCAACGCCTAGTGCATAGCGTGTTTTAATATAAGACAATAACTGTCAACCAGAATATTTCGATAACTAACATCATTGCATCATGACATACTTTGCAGGAATGCCAAAAATTATGTGTACTTGGGAAGTTTCTTTATATCTAGCTTGATCAAGTCTTACCAGTGCAGGCCAGATCTCGATGGCACAGGCTTCCACAGTGTTTAATAAGCATTCAGATGGACCATGCTGCAACCATCACAAACAAGTCAACCAGTCTGAATGCAATTGAAATTCATATCAATTACATCTACAACTCTCGGAAGCTACAAATTAAGCAAGATTAGACAAAACCCACATGCAAGAAGTGAAGGACAATCACTTGGGTTGAACTACAATGGTTAAGAAATTTATTATGTTCCACCAATTTACAGGCAATCATTTAGAGGACCAGTCCATGAAATGGCATCCTTTCAGCAAACCCAGATACAAATTTAAAAGTAGAAAAAATAAAGGAAAGAATAAAGGGACCTGGCAACTGAAGGTGTCATTGCTTCTGAGCTTGGCATTACCCCAAGGAGAAAGCTTGAGATCAACAATGGAGATGAGGTCATCTTCAAAGAGCTTGACCAGGTAATTGACAATAAAGTTGGCGCTGTAAGGGCAAAGGGACTCATAGTACAAAGCCAACGAGACTTTTCCAGAATCAGAAGGCAGAGTTCTAGCAGAAGAAGTGGGTGTGAACAGAGCAAACAACAAGAGGCAGGGGAGAAGAGAAAAACAAAGGGTTCTACTTTCTGTGCGAGAGGAAGCCATTGAAGGAATAAGAAAACTGAGAAAGAACAGAAGAGCTTATTGGGTTTTATGATTATGAGGTTGTCAGTGAAGCGTTAATTTCGCCATTTGTGAATCCTGTTAAACAGAGCAAGAGCCAAAGATCAAGTCAGAGATTTTGCCTTTGCCCAAAATTGGTGGATTACAAGTGGCAATTTAGACAAAACAGTTGGCAGGTTAATTTTTTCTCTCTCTTTTAACAGTTGGGTGGCTGTTTATAGTTACCTAAATACACGTAAATTCTAAAATTCATGGTCTCAAAAATTCATTATTATCCCTTTTTAAAAATAAAAAAAATTAGATACAATATTTTCTCCATCTCTTCCTTCAGTGCATTTTAACCAAAATGTTCATATAAAAATGGGTTTCCCTCTCTTTTTTCTTTTTAATTAAGTTTATAGAGAAAAATGAAATTACTGACGGAAAAGTGGCTCAAAGGTCACCCTAGAAGCCAAGAACTAGAACTAGAAATAGAAATAGTTATGGTCAATGAGCATGAAAAGTTTCAATGTTGCCATTAGGCCAATAATATTAATTAAAATTATTGTTAATAGAAACAGAAAGCAATAAGAGAGAGAGAGAGACCTGGCAATAGATGGTTTTGTTGGATCCAAGCTTCGCGTTGCCGTAGGGATAGAGCTTGAGATCAACTATGGAGATGAGCCCACTTTCAAAGAGCTTGATCAGTTCCTTCACGATGAAATCTTCACTGTCGGGACACAGGGTTTCATAGTAGACATCAACTGTGACTTTGTTGCTCTCAGAAGAAGTTGTGGTTGTTGGAAACAGTAAGACGGAACAGAGCAACAACAGCAGAGGATGAACACAAGTAAATGAGGCCATTGGGACTTCTTTCTTTCTCTGTTTTGGGGGATGTTGTCTTTTGGGCCACGACTTACAGGCACCGCTCAAAAATATTAATATTAATATTTATTTAATTAAATGCTGAAACTCCAAAAATGTATGTGACCTGAAAAATAGTCAAAATTCGAATGTAGCGAAGCTGACAGAGTGTGACGATGAATTGGGAATTGAAAAACTTGGGATCTGGGTCTTAATCTTGGAATCTTTTTCCCAATGAGAATAAGTTTGCCTCAGAAATTCACTAATCACTCGAGTTACAAGTACGTTAATGTCATCGCCTTATTAGCTTGATGTTTGTGAATACGAAAATAAATAAAAATTGTAGCTTTTCACCATCCGCCGCACCTTGAGCCAGTAAATGAGAACTGAGTTTGGGACTATGTTAACTTTTAATTTTAGGCAAATACCACAGCGGAATAGATTATGAACATTCAAATGTTGCTTATTTATACACATACAGATGGCATGGAGGCATGGCTGGTACATAGAATTAAACACAATCCATTAACTATATCATCTAGGTTGCACGTCCTCAACACATCTACAATAAGTAGGTTCTTCATAAGTTTCATATCCTTCAGTTTCGTTTATGAAATAAATCCCTTATTCTTTAGGCTCTCAACAGCATCCATGATGATTTGATCCATGGGAATGAATTCTAAACCCAAGTTCATTAGCTTCTTCGCGCCGTTTTTTTCCCTCAGCAACCCGGGTTGGGTATCCTTCGGCAAACTGCACAATAATAAACGAATTAATAGCTTGAGCAATTTCAAAGCCATATGTTCATGGAATGACTGTAAAAGGAATGCTGGCAGTTAAAGAAGTTGCAATGAACCATTTGATGTCTTGACAGTAATTATTGTAAAATAACAGATTTTTTCTCATTAATTTTTGGAGAAGGATTTATAAGTACTTATAGTAAGCTTTAGCAATACATTTACAGACTAATCCCTAAAATCAATCAACCTGTCTGACTAAATACAATCAGTTAGAACCATTTGTGAGAACATAATTCAGTATAGTGAGCTGTAGCTGTGTTATGATGAGGTTGAGCTTGATCATCTGTTGTTTTGCTATCAATTATAACATAGGGTATCAGTTTCACGATACTGCATATTTGACGTTCTGATGCTTATTGTTGTTATCAGGAAACCAAACTCCTAAACATAATATATGCACATGGTTATGGCCAAAAAATATATATATGCACATAGTTATGGCAAAATATATATATACGCACTTAGTGTCAGTTGCAAAACCACTTTACAGGAGTCTAAGGACTGGAATTTACCTCGGAACCTTGTAATCGGGGTAAAGTTCAGCTACCTTGGCCACGAAGTCACCATAATGTGATATAGCTTCAAGACACATGTGCCTACCAGTGGCCGATTTGTTCTCATACACTAAAATGTGTGCAAGAGCTACATCTTTAAAATGCACAGATCCCATAAAGAAGTTCTCGTATGTTTCAGTGCAGCCTGCAGCAAAGATTGACAAGGATATTGTCAGTTCTTTTTCTTTTTCAGGTTGATCGATTTTCCTTGTTACTTCAGCCACGATACTTCTAGGGCCACTACACTTCTGTCCAGTCCTCCACTAACCAGGAGAAGAGATAAGGTGACATGGATAGACAATTTAAGGAAACCAAAAACCGACCCTTTAATGACATAAACTATCAAACTTAAAGAGAAACATATGCTAGCAGGAACTCTGCTTGGCTCCTTATCTGGACGAAGCCAGTCCTCTGTACTTGCAAATCACAGCTTCACATGTGTGCAAAGATAACTCATTAAACGCTCAAAAGAAAGAAATTTTTTATTTATTCTGCACACATGTGAAAGGCAGATTTGCAGGAAAGAAGGAGCCAAGTATTAGATTGCTAGCAAAGAGATGCAAAAGGATTCCTCTATTGCCACACACACTCATTCTCACACAATCCACCTTCTCCAAACTTGGGGACTAACCAGGCAAAAAACTTCAAACAAACTCAAGTATTATAAATGACGAAATACTTCAAGATTTTAAATACCAAACTCAAACCTTTCTTTAGCAGAAATGTCTTTTCAGACAATATATAATGTCCACCTGCTTCCTGGTTCATCTACCAACTACAGCCTCAATAAGAACTTGGTCACCTTAGTCTCATGTTACCAAATAAATGGGAAATGTTCTCTTACCATACAGATGTTATGTTATCAAACAAACTGTCAATGAAATGCAAAACTATGTCTGAATGTATGATTTCGATCGACAATTTGGCAACATAACATGGCAAACTATCAGGCAACAGAACATTACACAATAATAGAGTATTCAAATAAGACTGCCCATATGAGAATTGGATGGAGTCAACAATCTACTTCTAGGTGCAACGCTAGAAGATATTCAAACACAAATGTGCAGAGAACAATACCCTCAAGAAGGCGCACTAGCATCACCATGCTAGCATTGAGCCTGGGCGAAATGACATCGCCCATCACGGTGCCAGGATTCACCACAACCACATCCAATCCCTTCTCCTTGGCAAATTCCCACGCAGCTTTCTCTGCCAAAGTTTTCGACAATGGATACCACAACTAACCAAACATCAAACACAATCAGCATCACATCACAGTCCCCAATTTTCAAAATTTCAAACTACAATAACAAAGAACTTAGGCACTCAGTAACTCACTCCCTTCTGCTTGCAGTAGTCAATGTCGGTCCAGCAATCCTCACCCTTGATCTTATCGGAAGGCCAGTGAGGGCTGGGAGTGATGGCGGAGACGGAGGATGTCAGCACCACTCGAATGACCCCAGCCTGCTTCGCTGCCGTCAGAACATTAAGCGTTCCTTTGATCGCCGGGTCCAGAAGCTCCTTCTGTATAACAAAAAGCACAACAATTTCATCTAAATATAATCATAATTAGAAAGAATTGAGCTTCTTTTATGGCGTTTTTGTGAAGAAGAAGCAACCTCGGGTTCTTGGACTTGATCGACGATGCAAGGAGAGGCGAGGTGGAAGACGCCGGAGCAGCCATTGATGGCGGCGAAGATGGAGTTGTAGTCGAGGAGGTCGATCTGGAAGAGACGGAGACGCGTCGCTGCTCCTTCTAGGGCTTCTAGATGCTTCGTCTCACCCTCGTCCTCTGCAACAAAAACGACACGACGACGTTTCAGACTGAACAGCAAGGAAATGGCAGTTGTGTAGATAAATGGAAAAGGCAAAGGGTAAACTAACTGAGATCTTTGACGGTGGCATGGACGGTGTAATTACGGTCGAGGAGGAGGCGGACGACCCATGATCCAATACAGCCACTTCCACCGGTAACGCATACGACCTCACCTGTCTTCGACATATTATCCTAGTTAGTACCTCTTCCTAGAGGAGAGCTTTGCTTGGTTACAGTTACTTCAGCTACTTGCTGCTGGTGACCAGTTGGATTTGGGCCACGTCGGAGAACCTTCTAATACAAGCCCAGAAGAACTTCGATGCCCATGTCTAATATTTTATTTTTTATTTTGAAGAATCGATAATATTCTAAATTACTCTAATTTATGAAGAGAGGATTCAAACTCGTATGTCAAGAGGTGGACACATTATCATGATCCACTATTGCGCCTAAAATTCAATTTGACAGTGATTTCTTTTTAGAATAAGAAAATTTACTTTCACGGTAAAAATTCAATTACTTGTGCATGCGAGTGACTCTCAATTATTGATATGGTGGATCTTCCCTGTCACGTGCCATAGTGTGTGTTATAAACACATGTTATGTTATAACTGGTCAGTGCTTGACATTCATCCTGCCATGTGATAAGGAAATTCTCACCCGAGTTTTTCCTATCAAAGACATAAATTGTCTCTCGCAATAATCACTTATTATCTTCCAATGGAAAGAATAAATCTCAAGTTTGAATGCCCTCCCTCATAAATCAGAGAAAAAAAATTCATTACCATTACCAGTCTAGTATTGTATTGTGGTATTAATACGACAATGGAACAAGAAATTCCCTTCTACGTATTTATTTGAATCTTGCAGCAAACATTCTCTATAATCCATTCAATTTCCTCTGTTACATATCCTCTGTTGAAATTATGAAACTGGAACTGCAGTCAACAGAATAACATAATACAAAATGATTGGCTTTGTAATTTAGCTGGTTCATCCCTTTATAAGCGAGGATAAATAATAATAACAAGGGCTAAAGTTGAATCTAAGCAAAAACATATGTATTACTGCAGGCCAAGATGCTATTTCTCTTCTACTGATTTGTCGTACTTTTAGTCTGCAAAAATGGGGCAACATAGCAATGCCCTCAAATTCAATCATGTCTATCCAAAAACTTCTCTATCAGCACTGAAAATGCAGCAAAACCAGCACAACCAACACAGGCTGCTTGTGGACCGCCTAAAACAGCACAACAAGAAAATTGTAAGAACTTGAGATTGATATGCAACGAAGGAAATTTCACAGATAGCAGGACCATAATGAGAACAATTCCAACAAGGGTCAAATTTTTAACCACTCGGGGCGGTACTTGTATTGTTTACTCATCCTTTCATCCATGTTATATCACTTATCTTTCAGTGAGACCTAATAATTGAAAAAAATAAAACATATTGATGCTCTTTTTGGGAGGGTCAACTTAGGTGAATGAGTGCTGGATCTTCAGTTGGGGAAGAAGGTTGTGGACTTTCGGTACATAGGGATCCTGCAGAAGGAAGCAAGGAAGAAGCGATCGTCAAGCTTCGGGAATCGTTGTGGTATCGGCAAGGCTCTCCAATGCTTAAGTCAACTATATGTGGTAATTTTGACAGAGTAACAGTAAAGATGAAAAAGTAGTTACCCTTTTACTCGGGCATTGTTCCCTATTTGTAGGGAAATGAAAATGAGAGTTTTGCACAAAGTTTCGATGTCGGACTTTATGCAAACTGTTGTAGAGGCGACACGTGTCCATGGCTCTAGGTTATGTAGTTGGGAGTTTCGGCAGGTGGTTACCGCTTCTGAAGGGGGCCTTCCTTCGGTAGGTGAAGAAGGTGATGATGCCTGGCTACTTGTGGACCGCCTAAAACAGCACAACAAGAAAATTGTAAGAACTTGAGATTGATATGCAACGAAGGAAATTTCACAGATAGCAGGACCATAATGAGAACAATTCCAACAAGGGTCAAATTTTTAACCACTCGGGGCGGTACTTGTATTGTTTACTCATCCTTTCATCCATGTTATATCACTTATCTTTCAGTGAGACCTAATAATTGAAAAAAATAAAACATATTGATGCTCTTTTTGGGAGGGTCAACTTAGGTGAATGAGTGCTGGATCTTCAGTTGGGGAAGAAGGTTGTGGACTTTCGGTACATAGGGATCCTGCAGAAGGAAGCAAGGAAGAAGCGATCGTCAAGCTTCGGGAATCGTTGTGGTATCGGCAAGGCTCTCCAATGCTTAAGTCAACTATATGTGGTAATTTTGACAGAGTAACAGTAAAGATGAAAAAGTAGTTACCCTTTTACTCGAGCATTGTTCCCTATTTGTAGGGAAATGAAAATGAGAGTTTTGCACAAAGTTTCGATGTCGGACTTTATGCAAACTGTTGTAGAGGCGACACGTGTCCATGGCTCTAGGTTATGTAGTTGGGAGTTTCGGCAGGTGGTTACCGCTTCTGAAGGGGGCCTTCCTTCGGTAGGTGAAGAAGGTGATGATGCCACTCGTCTTCTAAAGGTTTGTCTGTGTGTCTTTTTGGAGTGTTTCTTTCCTTTGGCAGCCAACATGTAACATCCCACATCGACCAACGGAGAGGGGGTGATGTGTCTTATATGTACATGCCCGCCTCCATCTAACACGAGGCCTTTTGGGAGCTCACTGACTTCGGATTCATGGGAACTCTGAAGTTAAGCGAGTTGGGGCTAGAGCAATCCCAGGATGGGTGACCCACTAGGAAATTGTTTGTGAGTTCCCAGAAACAAAGCCGTGAGGGCAAAGAGGGGGGCCCAAAGCGGACAATATCGTACTACGGCGGAGCTGATCCCAGGATATGACACAACATGTGCAACCAAAAAGTATGCATGGTAAGCTGGTTCTGGCTTAGGTGTGTTCCTTCTCTTGTTGTATCCTTGTTTGTATGCATGGTGCTGTTTAATACTGGCAATTTGATCTATGCTTCGGAAACTTGAACATCCCCAACCCAACAAAATTTACAGGGAGTTCACCATAAGAAGCAATATTGCGACTTACTCAATGACTGCCCTCTATACCCTATCTAGCCCAGGACAAGGAAGTGTTCAACCAATTAAAGTGAACCAACACTCTAAATGGTTTATAGTTTCCTATTTGCTTCTTAAGTAGCGACAAAACAGGATTAAGAAGCTGAATTTGGTTATAGATATGAACTTCAGATTCTAACTATGATAAGAGAGAAATTATAAAGGTATGCAACCTCTTCTTTTTAAATTATTGTAACTTATTATAAAATGTCTTTGCACTCGTAATGGCTTGAGTTTGCGCTCATAATCGTTTGAGTTACAAGTATGACGAACTTAATGCCTTTGCCTTATTAGCTTAATGTTTGTGAATACGAAAATAAATAAAAATTGTAGCTTTTCCCCATCCGCTGCACCTTGAGCCAGTAAATGAGAATTGAGCTTGGGACTATGTTAACTTTTAATTTTAAGCAAATATCACAGCAGAATATATTATGAACATTCAAATGTTGCTTATTTATTCACATACAGATTGCATGGAGGTATGGCTGGTACATAGTATTAAACACAATCCATTAACTATATCATTTAGGCTGCACGTCCTCGCCACATCTACAATAAGTAGGTTCTTCTTAAGTTTCATATCCTTCAGTTTCGTTTATGAAATAAATCCCTTATTCTTTAGGCTCTCAACAGCATCCTTGATGATTTGATCCATGGGAATGAAGTCTAAACCCAAGTTCATTAGCTTCTTCGCGCCATTTTTTTCCCTCAGCAACCCGGGTTGGGTATCCTTCGGCAAACTGCACAATAATAAACGTATTAATAGCTTGAGCAATTTCAAAGCCATATGTTCATGGAATGACTGTAAAAGGAATGCTGGCAGTTAAAGAAGCTGCAATGAACCATTTGATGTCTTGACAGTAATTATTGTAAAATAACAGATTTTTTCTCATTAATTTTTGGAGAAGGATTTACAAGTACTTATAGTAAGCTTTAGCAATACAGTTACAGACTAATCCCTAAAATCACTCAACCTGTCTAACTAAATACAATCAGTTAGAACCATTTGGGAGAACATAATTCAGTACAGAGAGCTGTAGCTGTGTTATGATGAGGTTGAGCTTGATCATCTGTTGTTTTGCTATCAATTATAACATAGGGTATCAGTTTCATGATACTGCATATTTGACGTTCTGATGCTTATTGTTGTTATCAGGAAACCAAACTCCTAAACATAAAATATGCACATAGTTATGGCCAAAAAAAATATATATGCACATAGTTATGGCAAAATATATATATACGCACATAGTGTCAGTTGCAAAACCACTTTACCGGAGTCTAAGGACTGGAATTTACCTCGGAACCTTGTACTCGGGGTAAAGTTCAGCTACCTTAGCCACGAAGTCACCATAATGTGATATAGCTTCAACGCACAGGTGCCTACCAGTGGCCGATTTGTTCTCATACAATAAAATGTGTGCAAGAGCTACATCTTTAAAATGCACAGATCCCATAAAGATGTTCTCGTATGTTTCAATGCAGCCTGCAGAAAAGATTGAAAAGGATATTGTCAATTCTTTTTCTTTTTCAGGTTGATCGATTTTCCTTGTTACTTCAGCCATGAAGCTTCTAGGGCCATTAACCTTCTGTCCAGTCCTCCGCTAACCAGGAGAAGAGATAAGGTGACATGGATAGACAATTTAAGGAAACCAAAAACCGACCCTTTAATGACATAAACTATCAAACTTGAAGAGAAACATATGCTAGCAGGAACTCTGCTTGGCTCCTTATCTGGATGAAGCCAGTCCTCTGTACTTACAAATCACAGCTTCACTGCAAAGATAACTCATTAAACGCTCAAAAGAAAGAAAAGAAAAAAAAAAATTATGCACACATGTGAAAGGGTGATTTGCAGGAAAGAAGGAGCCAAGTATTTGCTTGCTAGCAAAGAGGTGCAAAAGGATTCCTCTATTGCCACACACACTCATTCTCACACAATCCACCTTCTCCAAACTTGGGGACTAACTAGGCAAAAAACTTCAAACAAACTCAAGTATTATAAATGAAGAAATACTTCAAGATTTTAAATACCAAACTCAAACCTTTCTTTAGCAGAAATGTCTTTTCAGAAAATATATAATGTCCACCTGCTTCCTGGTTCATCTACCAACTACAGCCTCAATAAGAACTTGGTCACCTTAGTCTCATGTTACCAAATAAATGGGAAATGTTCTCTTACTATACAGATGTTATGTTATCAAACAAACTGTCAATCAAATGCAAAACTACGTCTGAATGTATGATTTCGATCGACAATTTGGCAACATAACATGGCAAACTATCAGGCAACAGAACATTACAGAATAATAGAGTATTCAAATAAGACTGCCCATATGAGAATTGGATGGAGTCAACAATCTACTTCTAGGTGCAACAGCTCCTTCTGTATAACAAAAAGCACAACAATTTCATCTAAATATAATCATAATTAGAAAGAATTGAGCTTCTTTTATGGCGTTTTTGTCAAGATGAAGCAACCTCGGGGTCTTGGACTTGATCGATGATGTTAGGAGAGGCGAGGTGGAAGACGCCGGAGCAGCCATTGATGGCGGCGAAGATGGAGTTGTAGTCGAGGAGGTCGATCTGGAAGAGACGGAGACGCGTCGCTGCTCCTTCTAGGGCTTCTAGATGCTTCGTCTCACCCTCGTCCTCTGCAACAAAAACGACACGACGACGTTTCAGACTGAACAGCAAGGAAATGGCAGTTGTGTAGATAAATGGAAAAGGCAAAGGGTAAACTAACTGAGATCTTTGACGGTGGCATGGACGGTGTAATTACGGTCGAGGAGGAGGCGGACGATCCATGATCCAATACAGCCACTTCCACCGGTAATGCATACGACCTCACCTGTCTTCGACATATTATCCTAGAGGAGAGCTTTGCTTGGTTACAGTTACTTCAGCTACTTGTTGCATATGACCAGTTGGATTTGGGCCACTTCGAAGAACCTTCTAAGATAAGCCCAAAAGAACTTCTATGCCCATGTCTAATATTTTATTTTTTTGTTTTGAAGAATCGATAATATTCTAAATTATTATAATTTAGGGTATACTGGTGAAATACCCCCTGAACTTGTACCTCGCTTTCACGAAATCGACCTGCATAGTGGCTGACGTTGACAAATCGATGAGGTTGTCATACAAATCTTGAAGCAACACACCTGTATTGACCAAGAAAGATGCCTGTCGAAGTACGGAGTAGTGGGCAGCCTCCCAAGTATAGTAAGTCTTCAACTTTCCCTTTCTTTTCATTGTTTAATTGGTTGTGGTCCATAGGTTGTCGGTAGAATTGGATTTTTCCATCTTCTTGCCTTGCTGTAAGATTCCTTTTTGAATAGAAAAGTGTGGTCCCAAAGTAAAGCATGTGCGTTGGTTTGTCTGTGTGTGGCTGATGTTAGTAAAGGCTGGTGCCGATTGGTACGTTTGTTGTAGTAAATTGAAGTTGTTTAGTTAATTATTTGTTGTTTGTAGGTGATCCAGAGTTGTTTACAATTGAAATTCACCATGGAGGGTATTTTAAAAAGGGAAAGTATGTGGGAGGTACTGTCCAATGGGCAGACAACTGTAATACAGATCAGTTGTCAATGCTGGACTTATATGATGTTGCTGAATCACTAGGATACAACCACATAAAAGTCGATTATCGCTATAGGTCCACAACATTGTTATGTGGCAATTCGAGGAGACTTGGATGTGCTTGATTTTGTGCGTGAGATACCTACATCAAGGGTTCACGGTTTGTACATCACAGAAAAGCCAGAACCACAGAGAGATACTGAAGCCTCAGCAGATGTATTTAACTTTCAGAATTTTCTTCAACCAGAATTGATACATGTACATGTACAAGATGATGTGAACATTGCTGATGATGCCGATGATGAAGCTGAAGAGGAAGATGAGGAGCAGCAGGTAGATGAGGAAGAAGCTGTAAATGTTGATGCAGAGGATGATGAGGAAGAAGCTGTAAATGATGATGCAGAGGATGATGACGAAGAGCGCCTGCAGTTAATAGATAGTGACTATGAGCAAACAGATGAAGAACAAGAGAGACAAAAGGGAGCAGAAGATGACAGGTGGTTTGATACGCATGTAGAGGAGGAAGCTGCTGAAGAACCACAGAGAGAACTTGGTGAAGTTCCAAGTGATGACTACAATTCAGAGGACCTTCTAAGTGTTTCAGAAGAGGAAGATGAAGTTGATGAAAATTCGGGTGTGAAAAAGGTTAGTCGTAGACTAAAAGCTCCTAGGTTCAAGCAATTCAAAAAGGATACTGATTTATTTAATCCAGTATTTCATATTGGCATGGAGTTTGCTAACATGGAACAATGTCGGGAGGCCATAAGATTCTATGCAGTTTCAAGTGCTAGGCCATTGAGATGGGTGAAGAATGACACTCACAGGGTTAGGGTGGTGTGTGGAAGTGGAGGAAAGGCTGAAAAAAAGGGTTTAGGAAAAAGAAATGCAGAAAAAAAAGAAAAAAAAAAGTGTACAAAGTGCTGAAGATGATGGTGGAGAAGAAAATGGAGAAAATGGTGGAGAAAAGGGCAAAGAAAAAGGTAAAGAAAAGAGGGATTTCAAGTGTGATTCTGCTATATGCATCTTATATGAGCAAAGGGCCTACTACTATGATCAAGACATATCAACCAAAGCATTCATGTGGAAGGATGCAGAAGACCAAGTTTGCCACTTTTTCTTGGCTTGCTCAAAGGTTTGATGAGGATTTGAGAGATAATCCTAATATGTCTGTGACGGATTTCATGAAGATTGTGAGGAAGAATTATGGCATAGATATCACTGCAAACCAGTTTTACAAAGCCAAGAGCATAGCTAGAGAGAGAATACATGGAAGTATTGAAGAACAGTACGCAAAATTGTCGGATTACTGTGAAGAGTTGAAGACAAACAATCCAGGCAGCACTGTATTAATCAAGACTGATTTGCGTGGGGGACAACCCAGTATTTAAAAGAATATATATATGTTTTGGAGCATTAAAGAAGGGCTTTATTGCAGGATGCAGGCCAGTTGTAGGTTTCGATGGTTGTCATGTGAAGGGAACTCATCCAGGACAGATTTTATCTGCAGTTGGTATTGATGCGAATAATGGGATGTACCCTATCGCCTTTGCTGTGGTTGAAGTAGAAAATACCGAGACTTGGACATGGTTTATGGAGATTTTCTTTGCTGATGTTGGGTGTGAAAATGGTAATGGTTGGGTGTTCATGTCAGATAAGCAAAAGGGTTTGGGGCAAGCCATTAGGGATTTGATCCCACTGCTGAACACAGGCATTGTGTTAGACACCTCCACAATAATTTCAAGATTGCTGGTCACAGTGGACTAGCATTGAAGCAAAGATTGTGGGCAGCAGCTAGATCAACTACAATACCCACATTTGAAGCTAAAATGGAGAAGATGTTATCTCAATCAGATGCAGCTTACAGATGGCTTCAGGAAAAGCCAGCATATCATTGGAGTAGGTCACACTTCAGTACTCATTTTAAGTGTGATATGATTCTTAACAACTTGTGTGAGTCTTTTAACTCAGCTATTATTGAAGCAAGGGATAAGCCTATTCTGACACTCCTAGAGAGAATTCGAAGTTATTTGATGCTAAGAATGGCTAGACTTAGAGAAACTGTTTGGACACATGATGTTGGTCCTAGAATTTTTGGAATTGTTGAGAAGCTAACAACTGAGAGTGCTCAATGCATAGCATCATATGCTGGTGGGGAGAAATATCAAGTTAATAACATCCATGGTGGAATGTATGTAGTGGATTTGGAGAGGCACACCTGCACTTGCAGAAAGTGGGACTTATGTGGAATCCCTTGTTCACATTCTATGGCTGCAATTGCCAAAACAGAGAAGAGCCCTTATGACTTTCTGCATTCACTTTACAAAAGAGGTGCATATGACAGGGCTTATGAGAGTTATATATCTCCAATGCCTAGTCAAGAATACTGGAGAAAAACAGGCCATAGACCCATCAAGCCACCTCTTTACCACAAACAACCGGGAAGACCTAGAACAAGTAGGCAAAAGGAACCTGATTAGATACCAAAAAATGCAACAAAGCTGAAGAGATATGAGATTGTCATTTCTTGTAAATCTTGTGGAGGTGAAGGTCACAATTCTGCAACTTGTGGAGCTGAAGGTCATACTGGAGAAAGAGGCGGAAGACAGGTATGAAGTTTGTGATTATGTCTATTGATATGAACTTTGTTGAAGGTGCAAGTTGGTCCTTTATTTGTTATAAAATTTTGTTTTAATTTTTTGGTCAAGGAACAAGCTAGAGGCAGGGGAAGGGCAATAAGAGTTCGAGGCAGGGGAAGGGGAACAAGTATGCCAAGTGTTCCTGTTAGACAACCAGATCAAGCTGACACTTCAATCCAAGATAGACCTTTTAGAAGAACAAAGCTTGGGGTAATAGCATTTGTACTG
>NW_018921765.1:0-19055 GCF_002207925.1 Prunus avium
CAAGCCTAGAGAACATTCTTATGGCTTTCTCTACATCTATACTCTCTTAAATTCTCTCTCAATTCCTTTAGTTTTATATCATTTATTAAATATGAAAATTTTATGTGTACTTTGTGGTTTCTGGTGGTTTTCTGATTAGGAAAGATTTGATGAGAAATTTTGGTTTTTTAATTGGCCATGGATTGGAATTCCTAATTTGTAAATCTCTGTTGCGGTTGCTGAATATGCAAAATTGAAAATTTTGAGAGTTTTTGGCCTTTTCATTTTTGGGTGTTCAAATTGCAGAACCTTGCTAAAACAGGAAAGCTCAAAACTAAAAATAGAAGGTTTTTGGTTTGATTCCCTTTCTGCTTGTTATTCTTGTCTTGCGTCTGTTAGAATTGCATCTATTAGAATTAGAGAAACAACGTTTATGTTTGAGTCTGTTAGTTTATGTTTGAGTATAAAAAAAAAAGTCACTGATTATGATTTTGTTCTTTCCAATATTGTTAATGGCAAGGTAGACATGGATCGAAAGAGAGAGAGGAAGATTGTGACAACTTTAGTAGATCATGGCACTATTGATACCAATGGTCTGTATGGAGGGATAATTTGTCTGCTGAGATGTTTACTGAGTGAATGTACTTAAAAGAATTTTCTTGTTACTATTAATTTTGTGAATTTTTGGAATTTTTTTGGTATCTTCATGTGATTTCTTATTTTTAATTTTGTGTACATGTTTTTTTTATTAAATTTAATTATTTCCGATATTAAATAATTTTAATAAACATTAAAATAAATTTTGTTTGAAGTCCAATGTAGTCCAACCCATACTTGTACCAAACAATGGACTGGACTTTAGTCTAGTGCAGTCTAGCCCAACTTAATGTACCAAACAACTTATTAAAGTCCAAGCCAATCCAAGCCAAACCAGTCCAACACTTTTAAGTCTTATCCTAACCAGTCTAGTCTAACCCACCAAACAGGCTGAAGAAATGATTACGCACCAAACCAAACTGCCATCAAAACAGAGCAAGGAACACCAACGTTGTCCTCAACTTATCATACGATAGAGATTGATCTTGAAAGCAATCGGAAAGAGTGTTTTTTTGCTGCTACCTTTCTTCTTTCTCCATAAACTCCTACATGTTAGGGAAAATCAGTAAATAATTATATTAAATGATCACTAAAATTAATGTAGTAACAACAGATCAAAACTGTTTAAATATAATAACATAATAACATATATATATAACATCAATAATGAAAAAATAAAAGGGAGTGTAAGTAGATAAAAAAGGAGTGAAAAAATCAGCTCCCTTATGTAACTAGAGGCTTACATATTGGTAATGTCCTAAAGATAGAATTTCGCACATTCTCAATGCTTAAATTTCAATGGATGAAAAGCATTGCATTGCTTTCAAACTCCAACACCACCTCCCCTTTTTCCTACCAAAAAAATATAAAAAAATAAAAAGTTTCAAACAATGGACCAAAACTTCCATTATTAGTTACCAAATTGTTATAAACTAGAGATTGTGGAGAGAATTTAGAGACCGAGAAAATATAGGATCAATTCCTATAGCTCAAATCTTATTGAATCTTTGTTCTGTGTATTACAATGAAGGGAGGAAATCCATTTAAAGGCAAAGTCTCTTAGCTTCCCGTGGATGTGCAATTATGTCTTCCAATATGTGGATTCCACTTCCACAACACTTTCATCATGATATTCTTCATTATTTCCAAATGTGTGGGCTCAACTCAAGACTTTACAACACTCCCCCTTGGAGACCACCATGTATGAAATATGCCTCGTTAAAAACCTTGCCAGTAAAACCCAGTGGGACAAAAACTGGTCGAAGGGAAAAAAAGTACATAACCATGTGTAACATAAAATTCTGTGTATATTGACACGTGTGTGACACTGCCTCGTTAAAACCTTGCCAGGAAAAACCCAGTGGGATAAAAACCTGGATGAAGGAAAAAGAGTATAGTGTGTTATTGACAACACGCTCCCCTTGATGCTTGGCAAAATATCTTTAAGCCATACTGTTGATCATCTTCATGAATATCATAGGTGACACTACTTCTGTGAGTCAATCTTATAATATTGTTGGATGCTCCCTCTGAAGAATATCTCCCCCTGAAATATTCATGACTAACGTCTTCCAGTAAGCGACCATAGAAATTTCCAGAGTCCGCCTATCCAACAAAATCTGGGCTATTTGTAAGTTCACTTGAAAAGAATATGCCCGTATATGGTGTTATGTGGAGATAGCATCAAATATGCCTCACATCATCCCAAAGTGGTGGTGATGGAGATGAGCTCTATCTGAAAAATATAATATCCGATCCAGTATACTTCTGGAAAATCCTTTAAGTGCCCAACGGATAATCCACATAAAAATGCTTCAATACCTTCTTAGTATAAGCAAGAATCTCGTTGGCATAATGCTCGATCTTCATGCCGAGACAAATAAACTCCACGCTTGTTGTTATCAAAACAAACTAGCATTAAATTGAGATTTGACATTCATGCATGAATTTAAAATTGAGAACACTTGAGCGATACAATAACTAATCCAGTCTTTAGTCTTTTTCATTTATTTCTACTTAATGAATGATTTATGAGCTAGGCTTTGAAAAATTCACACTCACACTAATACGCTTGAGAAGATAGAGTTTGAGATTGATTGTATTTATCTTTGTTGTCTTGAAAAAAAAAAAAAAAAAAGAATAAAAAGAGAACTTTCACTTAGTAACCGGGCCTCTTGCCTAATCAGTAGTGAGTGTTCGCGTCAAACCGTGAAGTTCTTAAAAAAATAAAAAATAAAAAATGCATGTGTGACTTGTTTAGCTTTGTAGCCTTTTTAACTCGAGTTATTAAGCTCATCGGGGTGTTTCAACACCTAATGCCTTAAAGCCTTTGTGTTTGAGAGTCATTGGCCTAACACTTGCTACATGAGTTAATTAGAAAGCTTAAGAGAGCTAAACATTGCACAGTCCACATAATAAAAATAACATGTATATATTTATCTAAGATAACAAGGATGGTGTGATTAAGATTGAATTTTTGTCTTCTCAACTGTGTTAGTTCACTTTACACCAAAGAAAGCAAATGAAAAGTTTATTAATGGTGATAAATGACTTTGACTTTAGACTGGGAGAACTTAAAGTTTTGGATTTGTGTTCGCTCTTTTAAATTTGTTCATGAATCGAGAATCTTGATTTTTGAGCTTTGACATTCTTGATGATGATTTGGCAGGAGAGTTACTTAAAATTTCAGATGTTTGTGGGTATCATTCCTGAAAACCCTCACGAGACTATAACTTGTCCACTAGGGCAACCTAGGGGTTTAAAGGCTTATTGCATACGCTAAATGCAATCGAGATCCCTGCGGAAGTGGCTTAATTAGTTTTCATTTATGCTTAGTTTTTAATTTTAGTTTGCTCGAGGACTAGCAAATTATAGGTTTGGGGGTATTTGATGAGCACATAAACTATCACATTTATTATCCCTAAATATATATTTGTTAGTACTGTAATTTATTTGATTTTGAGCTATTTAGGCTAAAGTTTGGTTTTTATAAATTTGGGCATTATGCTAATAAAAGTATTGGAAATTAAAATTACTACTTTTTCTTTGTAGGCTCTTGGTAAGATTTGAGAAATGAAGCCCCAACTCCAGTCTATTTTCGGCAGTCAACTTGCAAGCCCCAAAATGCCCTCTTATACTGCTAAGATGAGAATACAATCTTCATGAAAGTTGATCCAATGGGTGTCTATTATAACATATCCAAATTTGAGCCCCATTGGATCAATATTGACACCTCAGGCCTTCCCACTCCAAACATGGTTCAGAGAATTCATTTTGGGCTGCTGTGGCATCATTTTTTGTGTCAACTCTTTTTCTACGTTTTACCGCACTTGGAAAGGATGGCTTAATCAACTTGGACTATGCACAGAAAACACATCATGGGAGGAGAGATCTTGCAGCAAATGCAATGATGGATAAAACAAGAGATGCCAACCCATGCTAAAAGAAGAAAAGAAAAGGAAGATGCTGCCAGCACTAGAGTAAAATAGACAAAATTGGCAAAGTGGCAATTGACTTGTCGGCAAGTGGAGGAAATATTCAATCAATGAATGGAATTGATGAAACAAAAGCTACTCCCACTTTCCTATAAATAGAGAAGTCCTCCGCAGTATTCACAGACCCAAGCTCCACAACTCTTGAGCTTTCTCTCTTTCCTCCATCTTTATAGTTCTAAATTTCTATTTAGTTTTTATGGGGAACTAACTCCCTAGCTAAGGCTAGGGAGAAATCTTTTAATATAAGTGTGTAATTTTTATTAGTTTGATTCAAACTTAAGCTTTAATGTGAATTTGTAGTTTTTGTTCAAATGGAATTTGTAGTTTTCTTTTTAATTAATTGATGAATGTTCGATAATCTATTTCATGGGTTCAATCATGTTTTTCCCATTGTGTAGTAAAAACTTTCATACTTTTAAAAGAGAAGAGAATTACTTAGATTAATAGAGTTTTGATTAAGATTATTTTTTTGATAGTTTGTTGCCAATGGTACAAATTATGCTTAGAATACTTCTAAAGGAAATTAAAAAGAGCTTTAATTATTTTGAACAACTACAATGGAAAATATTTTGTGGATCAAATTATTAAGAGTTGCATGCTTATGTTAAAAGTGGAAACCCAATGCCTTAGTGTTTTAATCAAATCTTGCATAAATCAACCTCTCAATCACACTTGTTCTTTTTTTTCATCTCTGTTATTTTCTTTACACTGCTCTCTGTGGATACGACACTCAGACTTCCGAGCTACACTACTATACGATACCTTCCCTTGGGTTTTGCAAAGTGGTATTAACAATACTAGTACAGAACACTTGTCCCTCAAATTGATTTCACAAATTGACTAAAGAAAGACAAATAAATCAAAGGAAATAAACGAACCGAAAATCTATTAAGAAAAATGCATGCATATTGCATAATATGAACAACTATCGAAAGCAACGTATCTGAAATTATTGTCTAGAAAGGTAAGCCATCTGAGTCTCTTTTTTTATTGGGCAAAGAGATTATCCATAAGATGAAAGCAAACAAACAGTATAAACATGAAGTCAAAAGAAAGCCGGGAAACACCTCATGTGACCAAACAACAAGGAGAAAAAGAAAACAAAGATAGACTAGAGAAAGCAAAGAAAACAAAGACTGCTATCTAAGTCTATTCACTAAATACAGATGGATCGAGTTTGATTAAACCAAGCCCTTGTAAAGACATGAGTACCTTGTTTATCTTCATTTGTTCATCTTCCCCAAAAATAAAAAAACGTGAGAATCAGGCATAGGAGGGTGAGATTCTTTATGGGGTTTGGTATTTATATCACCCACTCAAAAGTCTCACACAATACACCATTTAATGAAATACCTCAAAATCAGTAAGTTTTTTAATACCACCGTACTTTTTCTTATCTTTTAAAAGTCCTAATTGAATACCACAAGACTTGGATTGATTATTTAAAAATCCTAATTGAATACCACCAGATTTTTATTGATTACTTAAGAATCCTAATTGGATACCCCTAGACTTTTAAGCTTCAAAACAATCTATTAAAATTTCAATTGAATACACCCCTCTTAGTTATGTCCTCTATCAATTCCATTGATTTGTTGAATATTGGCGAGCCTGCCAACTCCCCATCTAAAATTATATTGTCATATCTGTCGTTTCCATTTCAGGTATGGAGGTAGATTGCTATCTATATATCCAACCTCCTTATAAATGTGCGTCTTCATTGCATGTACCGTACTTACACAAGAGCTACTCTTTGAGTGTCTGTTTATTGGTCATTTCTATATGTTCTCCTCCAACTAGCTATTTCATGCCATTGAGTTAAACCATCTGACTAAAATCACGTCATGTGGATGATAACTGCTATTAACCACTTGAGTTACAAACTCTTATCCCGATAATTTTTTTCTTCATATCGACAATTAACTTTTAGAAAGTATATGATTAATACTAACACAAACTAATAAAGGGAGTTAGTATTCAATTGTAGCCGCATGGTGATTCAATAAGAGCTTAATTAATCCAATTCATCATACAAAACCACATGGTAAAACTTCTTCTTTTCCAAGAAAAGTTACAAGAAGGATCATGTCCTGGCAGGCCAATCCGAAGAGGTCCAAAGCCGAGTTTTGAAACAATCATTGCAAATCGTGTGGATTCATTAAATAAATTTGCTCAAAACAAGTTGGTTTGTTTTACTACAATAAGGTGGGTTGAACGCGCGTTTCAAACAAAGTATGCCACAAACCTTGCGACCATTGCAGTTAGTTCTTTTGGCACCTATGTATAAATGGAGGCTGATCTTCTTTTTTTGTCAAATGGAAACTTTTTTTGTCAAATAGCAAATAACTTTTTCATTTGGGCTTGGTCTTAACGAGGAAGAAATTTGTCTGCATGCAAATCAATTATAAGTGCAAACAATTAGCACACGTGAATTACGCCAGTTGGTCAGAGCAGTTAGTCAGTCCCTCCAAATTTAAGTCAACTTTCTCGTAAATTAGAGTAATTTAGATTATCATTTGTATAAAAAAAATTGTATAAACAATTAAAAACTTTGTCATTTTTGTGATATATAGGAACAATTATCGCTAGCAACCATGAACAAAAAAAGTCTTGTTTTTTTTGGTCAACCAAAAGGTATAGAAGAAATGGTGTGCATTTATAGAAACAATTGTCAACTGTACTCTGTTTCCCAAAATGTTGGATGGAAATGTCATTTATATGTTAAGGATCACTGTTTGAACATTCAATGTTACTCTGCATGTTATATGATTAGTCTTTTTTCTGTTAGCAACTCCCAAACCATTGGAGAAAAATAAAAAGCTGTCTATTTAAAGGAAGGAAAGGGATATGAAGTTTTATATATATAAAAAAATTGGGGCTTCAACTCCTAGAAGATTTGACAATTTCTAAAGAGTGTTGCTATTTCCACCCACCTGTTTTATTTTCCCACTCACCTTATTTTCAAAATTTTAAAGATAAATTTATCCCTTTATAAAATTACTTCAAAGGACTTGAAAAAACATATTTAAAAAATCATATAAAGTTAATTAATTTTCTTTCACAACACAATATATTAGTTTTTAAAAAAAAGGGGAAAAAAATTCCTTCCTCTATCTCTCTTTCATGTACAAAGAACAATTTTATTTAACATCTGTTGTTTGTTTTCAAAATTTGTCCTTTTCTTCCTTAACATCAACAACAACGTAATCTTAATCTCAATCCTTCAATCTTTTCATATGGGTGGTCTCCATCTTCCTCAAAATTAAAAGAATAAAAAATTGAAAAAATAAAAAGATTGTACAGAAACCACCAGTCATCACAAACCCAGCACTACCTCCCCTGGTCGATGACGGTGGGATATGGATCGCAGGTCCAACTGAACCCTAGTCAACTTAAGGGTTGATCCACAATCAACTTATGTATTCCTTGTTTTCTAGAGAGAGAGAGAGAGAGAGAAGAAGAAGAAGAAGAAGATAAACAAAGAGGAAGAAAGAGGGGTGGTGGGCGGTGGTTGATGGTTCTTTTTTCTTTTTTCTTTTTTATTTTTTATAATTGTTTGAATTAATTTAAAGGGTATTTTAGCAATAATTGTGGGTGAGAAAATAGGATTGTATTTTTTCAAATTTATATGGTGGGTGAAAAGATAAGGCGGGTGGGAACATAAAATAAGGGGGTGGAAATAGCAGCACTCTTTCTAAAAGCAAAATTAACGTAAGCACGGGCCGCAACTTTGAAGAATTTAACACAATTCATTTAATATGAACTAATTTCTTGAAGTTATTAGAGATTTTAATATAGAAGCAGAGGTTAACAATTAAAAACACTCAAAAGGTTCACAATCAAAAGCATTACAATTCGATCAATAAAAATGTTATTCTTGGACGATTGGATTGAATCCCTCGACACACTCCCTAAACCCCATGTGGGTTAACATTAGGAAACAAAATCTAGTCCTTTGTTGGGCCAGAAAAGGAAACTCAGCTTGTATTTTGGACAGATTGCAGGCCCAAGCCCAGACAAGAAAGCCCATTATCCTTTTTTTTTTCTTCTGTGGTTCTAAAGTCTGGACGAAGCAACAAGTCGTTTTAAGTTTCCAAGGCTTCGGCGTGACTGTCAATTTTGGAGTGGAAGAAGCTAAATGAGGAGTGCTAACAGTAGTTTGGCTTAAATTTTAGTACATTGAAGGCTGCTTTCTCCCTGTCCATCGGAGCACATTGCTTGACTAGGGTGGATTTGTTTCTTTGTTTTCTGTCCTTTTTTTTTTCTTTTCAAAGGAGTTAACCTATAACAATATTAATGCAGGCTGTTCTGATGGAATGTAATTCTAAGGCCGGAAAGCCCTTTGTAAAATTGCATTAATATTGCTTTCTCCCTGTGCCAGTGCAGAACCACCAAAACAGGTTCTGTGGTGATCCCATTTGGATATTGAACTTGAGATTTTCAACTTACGTTAACGGAGCAGGAGACGTTCTTAAGCACAAAGGGTATGAGCCACAATATCTGTATTTGGAAGGTATAGAGTGAGAGTGGTCTGATTTCAGTGATAGAAGAAGCCTCTTTTAAAAGCCTCTAACCACCAGTAACAATGAGCAGAAGCTATATCCTCTGGAAAACCATGTCTTTGACATGGTGTCAGAATCTTACAAGTGCGGACTATAGAGTAATTTTATTTGAAAGAAATTTCAATTATACCCAGCATGCCTTTCCGAAAAGTTCACAGAGAGGCTTGGAGGATTGGTTCTCTGTGATCTGTTAAGAAGAGTGCTTGGGAGTACCAACTAAGAGAGCTTTGATAATTGGTACAGACTTTTCTGTGGTCTTTATGATCCCCAGAAACATGAGCCTATAAACAATTACCATCCCAAACAAAATGGCAAGATCAACCCACTTAGAGTAGCCCATCTGCACTTGCCAAATACTACGCAATATTTCTTCGCCAGTAATCGTGGACGGCCCTGCTGCTTGATCATTAGGAAATGTTAGTCCTTCAAACTCATTTTTATAGAATCCTTCATTTGCATACTTGTGGAATGCAATGTAGTACATTGGGTATCTCCAGAAAGGCTTAGGAAGATCTTTCGGCAATCGGAAGAAACCTCCATTCAACATCATCACTCCTTGAATTCCGGCACCAGTAATAATTCCCATGAGAAAATCTGGCACAATGCTTGCCACAATCATCATTAGGCTCTCAACCAACATCATGGTCACAAAGAGCAGCAGTGCAAAACAGGCAAAGTGCTCAAAGCTCTTTTGAAGGCCAACCATGTAGTAGGCTATTGCTCCAGGAATTAAAGAGATGATCAGCAAATATGGGATGGAGGAGAATGTGTTTCCAACAACAAATGCCGAAACACCATAGTGCCCGTTGAATCTTTCACGCCCGAAGATCTGGTTAGTAAGAGAGGAAAAAAGGTCAGATCACCACAAATGCTCAACAAACCAGGACATGTATCAACCAAACTGACTAACCTTCATGTCTTCTACAAAAGAAGGGAAGCCGCCTATTGCCATGAAAGTCAAGAATGCTCCAACAAACATGAGCATTGCACCTCTAGCCTGAAAATCAGTTATTTTGAAGCTATTAGATTATACTAACAGGCTAATGTGTGCGATAACATTAGAGAAATATATCACTAGAATTCACCCAATTACCTGTATTGAGCCAAAAGTGGAGCCAATGTCGTAAAAGATTGTCCCTACGCATAAGCACAAGGCAATGTAAATTGCAAGGCGAAGCCAGTAGTAGCCTAGATCACGATACATGTTCACGAAAGATCTCCTTGTCAGAACCAGGCATTGGGTTATGAAGTTGGCCTGGCTTCCCTTCTCTAGATCCCCACCTTTCTACAAAACAGAAGAACTCAAGCTATGTTTTTTTTCTTCTTCTTTTTCTTATTATTCTGTGTTTGATCAGCTAATGCTTAAAATTAAAATTGAACCATTCAAAACCATATGCTTATTTACCTGTTGGCAAATCTCAGCTACTTGTTTCTGAACTTGCTGGAAATGATTTGAAGACTTGTATGATTGTATGAGAATATTAATTGCTTCCTCAGTGCTTGTTTTGCCATCAAACCCTTGTTCGATATCCTAGCGTCAATATTCAAGGTAAGTTTTTGTTTTTATTTTTTGGTTGTTGGAGTAATCATAAGTTTATCCAATGAAGCTAATTTCTTTTAAAATGAAGGGATTACTGTTCTAAGAAGACTTACAACATCGAAATCCTTGTTGATGGTTCTAAGGTAGTGATCTGCTGGGTTTCTCAGAGTAGGACAAGGGAAGCCATTTGAAGCAAAAAACTGCACCATTTAGATTGGCACAATTATTTAATTGCTCATAAGAAGTAAACTTATTCATGCTGATGAAAGTCAGAATGATTCGTGGCTGCACATTCATTCTTCAAATAAGCTTAATACCTGTTCTGCCATTGAAGCAGGGCCAAAGTAGACTGTTATACCAGAGGATAGAAGGCAAAGGTTTTGGAAAAGCTCAAAGACTTCACTGCTAGGTTGATGAATTGATGCAATAACGGTCCTTCCATCCCGGTGCGCTAGCTTAACAATGGCCTTCATTTGCATACTTGTGGAATGCAATGTAGTACATTGGGTATCTCCAGAAAGGCTTAGGAAGATCGTTCGGTAATCGGAAGAAACCTCCATTCAACATCATCACTCCTTGAATTCCGGCACCAGTAATAATTCCCATGAGAAAATCTGGCACAATGCTTGCCACAATCATCATTAGGCTCTCAACCAACATCATGGTCACAAAGAGCAGCAGTGCAAAATAGGCAAAGTGCTCAAAGCTCTTTTGAAGGCCAACCATGTAGTAGGCTATTGCTCCAGGAATTAAAGAGATGATCAGCAAATATGGGATGGAGGAGAATGTGTTTCCAACAACAAATGCCGAAACACCATAGTGCCCGTTGAATCTTTCACGCCCGAAGATCTGGTTAGTAAGAGAGGAAAAAAGGTCAGATCACCACAAATGCTCAACAAACCAGGACATGTATCAACCAAACTGACTAACCTTCATGTCTTCTACAAAAGAAGGGAAGCCGCCTATTGCCATGAAAGTCAAGAATGCTCCAACAAACATGAGCATTGCACCTCTAGCCTGAAAATCAGTTATTTTGAAGCTATTAGATTATACTAACAGGCTAATGTGTGCGATAACATTAGAGAAATATATCACTAGAATTCACCCAATTACCTGTATTGAGCCAAAAGTGGAGCCAATGTCGTAAAAGATTGTCCCTACGCATAAGCACAAGGCAATGTAAATTGCAAGGCGAAGCCAGTAGTAGCCCAGGTCACGATACATGTTCACGAAAGATCTCCTTGTAAGAACCAGGCATTGGGTTATGAAGTTGGCCTGGCTACCCTTCTCTAGAGCCCCACCTTTCTACAAAACAAAAGAAACTCAAGCTATGTTTTTTCTTCTTCTTCTTTTTCCTTTTATTCTGTGTTTGATCAGCTAATGCTTAAAATTAAAATTGAACCATTCAAAACCATATGCTTATTTACCTGTTGGCAAATCTCAGCTACTTGTTTCTGAACTTGCTGGAAATGATTTGAAGACTTGTATGATTGTATGAGAATATTAATTGCTTCCTCAGTGCTTGTTTTGCCATCAAACCCTTGTTCGATATCCTAGCGTCAATATTCAAGGTAAGTTTTTGTTTTTATTTTTTGGTTGTTGGAGTAATCGTAAGTTTATCCAATGAAGCTAATTGCTTTTAAAATGAAGGGATGACTGTTCTTACAACA
Organism: Prunus avium; assembly: GCF_002207925.1. The sequence continues at coordinate 11,843 of NW_018921765.1, forward strand.
TCGAAATCCTTGTTGATGGTTCTAAGGTAGTGATCTGCTGGGTTTCTCAGAGTAGGACAAGGGAAGCCATTTGAAGCAAAAAACTGCACCATTTAGATTGGCACAATTATTTAATTGCTCATAAGAAGTAAACTTATTCATGCTGATGAAAGTCAGAATGATTCGTGGCTGCACATTCATTCTTCAAATAAGCTTAATACCTGTTCTGCCATTGAAGCAGGGCCAAAGTAGACTGTTATACCAGAGGATAGAAGGCAAAGGTTTTGGAAAAGCTCAAAGACTTCACTGCTAGGTTGATGAATTGATGCAATAACGGTCCTTCCATCCCGGTGCGCTAGCTTAACAATGCGGTTCATGACATGGTAAGATGCTGCACTGTCTAGCCCACTTGTAGGCTCATCAAGGAAGAGAAGCTTGGGACGAGTCAAGATTTCAATGCAAATGCTAACTCTTCTTTTCTGTCCACCACTGAGGCCTTTTACGCTCCAACCGCCAATTCTTGTGTCCATGGAATCTTGCAAGCCCATCTCTCTGATTGTCATCTCTGCTCTTTCCTTCTTTTCTACTTTAGACATGGAGTCAGGCAGTTGGAGTTGTGCTGAGTAATATACAGCTTCCCTGACTGTTAATGTAGTCATTAGAATGTCGTCTTGAGTCACGTATGCCTGCATATCGATAAATCAAACACAGCGATTATTATTGACCTTTCCAGGAAAAAGAGACAATCCAAATTCTTATTTCTTACAAGAGAAGTTAGAGAACACTTTGATATGAAAATGAGAAAGTATTGTACATAAACCAGATTTCGGGAAATCGGAAGGTTAAGATGGAAATCAAGAAGATTTCACATTATGGTGTGAAGGTTTGGTTCATTACTGTGGATTGTATGTGATTAGATATGCATATATAATGTGTTCCTTCCTTCACTATTCTTACCGAAGTTCCAAAAGCAAGTGTTTCTCTACGGCCATTGATTAAAATCTCCCCTGTCTGCTGTGTGTTTGAACTTAGCCTGCCTGCAATATTCAAATGTTTTTCAGCAGTATCTTTTTTTATGGAATAAAGAAAAACCTGCCTGCAATAATCAAATGTTTTTCAGCAATATTTTTTTTTTTTATGGAATAAAGAAAACTTCATAGCTATCAAGCTGACTTTATCAAATAATTCAAATTAACAAAAAGGTCAACAAAGAGAAGATTTGTACAGGCTCGTTTGGGACGCTTTTATTATAAAAATGTTGAAATTTTCATAAGAAATCCAGGTGCTTCATGGAAAAGCACTCAAGATTACTTCTTGAATAAGGACATAGCAGGTGCTTCTCAAAAAAGTGCTTATACGACCCCTTTTTGGTTGTTAGAAAGCATTTTTAGCTATTTCAAAAGTAGTCCAAAAAATACTTACAGTATAAGAAAATAAATTAGAAATTGGAAGCTACCTGCCAAAGCATCCAAAAGGGTGGATTTTCCAGAGCCAGAAGGACCCATGATAGCCAACATCTCACCAGGTTGAGCAAATCCTGTAAGCTCCTGCAAAATCATTCTCTTCCCATTTTTCCCATTAGATACACCAACCCACAGGTCCTTCCATGTCAAGCAAATACCCTTATTTCTCAACCCAACTTCAATATCATCACCAACAACATAACTTTGATCATTTCCATAGCCTGGCTTCGCAACCGTTTGATCAATCCCTACTGACTTCTCCACCGCAGATTCCAATCTCAGAGACGGGGCTTCATGAATATCTAAACCAGAGTTTTGAGCAGCTCCAGTTTTAAACACAACGCTAAATGGGAAATTTCTGTCCATGCTAGAGCAGGACAAGGAAATCCCGTCATCTGCAGAAGCTGTGCTGCTTTGCCTCTTCATCTCTGCATGATCATCATCAAGAACATGACTTTCCTTGGAGCTGGAGCCTTCCACAGCTGATGCCAACAAGCTTGGACTTGGTGTCCATCTTGGGACATTAGTTGAAGAACTCAACTCCATGCCAAATGGTTTCACGTAAATTTGAAAAGGCTAATCCAACTCTAACTTCCCAGTTTCTTGGTATTTAAAGCACTTCCAAATGCTTGACAATTTGTGAGCTATGATCAGCTACAGCCTGCAGCTTGTCGCCGTGGGACCAACACATTTTCTTCTTTTATCTTTTGCTTAGCAAGAAAAATAAACTTGTTTTGTTTATTTGTGCAGTTAAAAAAGAACAAATAAAACCACATGGTTTATTGCAAATCTAATCCCTGTCATCAAAGCCAAATGTGTGTTCTACTTTCATGCATAATCCTTGGTTGCTTGCTTGGACTTTTGATGATTTGAACGTATTAATTTAGGGTGGTGTATTCAATTGAAATTTTAATAGATTATAATGACATGATTTTAATGTAATAGATTTCAGCATGATTTGTAATTACATGATTTTTCTTATGATTTTAATAGATTGTAATTACAAGATTTTACTTATGATTTTAATTCACGTAGGACTTTCTTGTATTCTCCAAAGTAGATTTCACCAAAGTGTGGATTGGATTCGGGTTAGCCATCTTCCATCCATTAGTTAAAGGATGCCAAGCCTTTAAAGAAACAAAAAGTTGAAGTTACACCAATCTTAGCTCAAGTTATCATTACTATCTATCATGTATGGCTTTCTTCAAATCATCCTGTTCTAGAGCTAAAACCATAGCGGTCCCAAAATTCAAACATAACTGTCATTAAACTAAAACCATGCAGCTATTAAGTTTTGGATAGAGAACTTGGTGTCTGGAACTGAGAATTGACATAGGAACAAGGAAAAATCTTGAATTAATTGAATTTATAAATATTACAACAGACAAGTTAATTGAATCAATTCAAATAAGAAACTGGACAGCTAAAAACAGAGTTAAAATGGTCCAGTTATGACATGATACTAGTACAAAACACTTGTCACTCAAATTGATTCCACAAATTGACTAAGGAAAGACAAATAAATGAGCCAAAAATCTATTGAGAAAAATCCATGCATATTGCATAATATGAACAACTATTGAAAGCAACGTATCTGGAATTTTTGTTTAGAAAGGTAAGCCATATGAGTCTCTTTTTTTATTGGGCAAAGAGATTATCTATAAGATGAAAGCAAACAAACAGTAAGATATGAAACCAAAAGAAAGGCGGGAAACACCTCCTGCAACCAAACAGCTAGGAGAAAAAGAAAACAAAGATAGACTAGAGAAAGCAAAGAAAACAAAGAGGGGTGTATTTAATTGAGATTTTAATAGATTATTTTGAAGCTTAAAAGTCCAGTGGTATCCAATTAGGATTCTTAAGTAATCAATAAAAATCTGGTGGTATTCAATTAGAATTTTTAAATAATCAATCCAAGTCTTGTGGTATTCAATTAGGACTTTTAAAAGATAAGAAAAAGTACGGTGGTATTAAAAACTTACCGATTTTGAGGTATTTCGTTAAATGGTGTATTGTGTGAGACTTTTGAGTGGGTGATATAAATACCAAACCCCATAAAAAAATCCCACCCTCCTATGCCTGATTCTCACGTTTTTTGTTTTTGAGGAAGATGAACAGATGAAGATAAACAAGGTACTCATGTCTTTACAAGGGCTTGGTTTAATCAGACTCGATCCTTCTATATTTAGTGGATAGACTCAGATGGCTGTCTTTTGTTTTCTTTGTTTTCTCTAGTCTATCTTTGTTTTCTTTTTCTCCTAGCTGTTTGGTTGCAGGAGGTGTTTCCCGCCTTTCTTTTGGTTTCATGTCTTACTGTTTGTTTACTTTCATCTTATGGATAATCTCTTTGCCCAATAAAAAAATAGACTCATATGGCTTACCTTTCTAAACAAAAATTCCAGATACGTTGCTTTCAATAGTTGTTCATATTATGCAATATGCATGGATTTTTCTCAATAGATTTTTGGCTCATTTATTTGTCTTTCCTTAGTCAATTTGTGGAATCAATTTGAGTGACAAGTGTTTTGTACTAGTATCATGTCATAACTGGACCATTTTAACTCTGTTTTTAGCTGTCCAGTTTCTTATTTGAATTGATTCAATTAACTTGTCTGTTTTAATATTTATAAATTCAATAAATTCAAGATTTTTCCTTGTTGTAGCTTGTTCCTATGTCAATTCTCAGTTCCAGAACCAAGTTCTCTATCCAAAACTTAATAGCTGCATGGTTTTAGTTTAATGACAGTTATGTTTGAATTTTGGGACCGCTATGGTTTTAGCTCTAGAACAGGATGATTTGAAGAAAGCCATACATGACAGATAGTAATGATAACTTGAGCTAAGATTGGTGTAACTTCAACTTTTTGTTTCTTTAAAGGCTTGGCATCCTTTAACTAATGGATGGAAGATGGCTAACCCGAATCCAATCCACACTTTGGTGAAATCTACTTTGGAGAATACAAGAAAGTCCTACGTGAATTAAAATCATAAGTAAAATCTTGTAATTACAATCTATTAAAATCATAAGAAAAATCATGTAATTACAAATCATGCTGAAATCTATTACATAAAAATCATGTAATTACAATCTATTAAGATTTCAATTGAATACACCCCCAAAAGACAGCCATCTAAGTCTATCCACTAAATATAGAAGGATCGAGTCTGATTAAACCAAGCCCTTGTAAAGACATGAGTACCTTGTTTATCTTCATCTATTCATCTTCCCCAAAAACAAAAAACGTGAGAATCAGGCATAGGAGGTGGGATTTTTTATGGGGTTTGGTATTTATATCACCCACTCAAAAGTCTCACACAATACACCATTTAATGAAATACCTCAAAATCGGTAAGTTTTTTAATACCACCGTACTTTTTCTTATCTTTTAAAAGTCCTAATTGAATACCACAAGACTTGGATTGATTATTTAAAAATTCTAATTGAATACCACCAGATTTTTATTGATTACTTAAGAAACCTAATTGGATACCACTGGACTTTTAAGCTTCAAAATAATCTATTAAAATCTCAATTGAATACACCCCTCTTTGTTTTCTTTGCTTTCTCTAGTCTATCTTTGTTTTCTTTTTCTCCTAGATGTTTGGTTGCAGGAGGTGTTTCCTGCCTTTCTTTTGGTTTCATGTCTTACTGTTTGCTTGCTATCATCTTATGGATAATCTCTTTGCCCAATAAAAAAAGAGACTCATATGGCTTATCTTTCTAAACAAAAATGACAGATACGTTGCTTTCAAAAGTTGTTCATATTATGCAATATGCATGCATTTTTCTCAATAGATTTTTGGCTCATTTATTTGTCTTTCCTTAGTCAATTTGTGGAATCAATTTGAGTGACAAGTGTTTTGTACTAGAATCATGTCATAACTGGACCATTTTGACTCTGTTTTTAGCTGTCCAGTTTCTTATTTGAATTTATTCAATTAACTTGTCTGTTGTAATATTTATAAATTCAATTAATTCAAGATTTTTCCTTGTTGTAGCTTGTTCCTATGTCAATTCTTTGTTCCAGACACCAAGTTCTCTATCCAAAACTTAATAGCTGCATGGTTTTAGTCAAGGTCTAAAATATCGGTGGTATCGGAAATATCAGAAGTCCAAAAACTTGGAAATTTTTATTGAAACTTTGCAGGATGTTTATTTAAACAATTATTTATTAGTTTATCACAAAAAATTGGAAGGAAATGCATTGCATGATGGATTTAACTGATTTAAGTTGATTATATAGTGAGCTGGCAAACACTGTAAGTGTAGAAAATATGTAGTAATTAATGAAAGAAGATTAAACACACCATAATTATTTATATATAATGAATTACTACAATATTTTACACTTTATACATTGCATGGTAAGATACATGAGTGACTTAGTACCAAATAGAGTTCCTATGAGATTCAAAATTTTCACTATCTTCATCATCTCTATGTGTAGAGTAAGTATATTTTGAAGAGTAGTCATCATCAAATGATAAATCCCCAAAATAGTTTTGCATGTAATTGTTAACATGCCACCCATATGGATTTAAGATTGGTTGACGTTGTCCATAAGCAAAATCATTTGAAGATTGAGTCTCGGATTCTTTCCATGAGTTGCTTGATTCCATACCAACAGGAATGGGATATGAAGGGTAGGGAAATGGTTGGTTATGAGTATAACCATAGTTACTACTTCCTACTCCAACAGAGTCCAAAGTTATAGATAACGAGTCATCTTCTTGACTTGACAAAGTACCCTTGCCTCTTTCTCTACGAGTCATCTTCTTGACTTCACAAAAACATAAGTGATATGGTGGTTAAGGTGTTGAAGGAGTAAAATGGGAGGGGTTTGAATCCCTCTATGCGCAACAGGGGAGGCTTTTCAAAAAAACTCATGTATTTTTTGGGTTTCGTATCGGGATATTATCGATAATATCTCGATATATTGCCCAAATCATTCATAAAAATGTTGAAGTTATCTCCCCAAAATTATCAGGATAATATCGGGATAATATCGATATATTGACGATAACACCATGGTTGGTTGCTAAAATATCGGCCCCCCAAAAATCAGATATTATCGGGATAATATCGCCGATAATATCGATATTTAATACCTTGATTTTAGTTTAATGACAGTTATGTTTGAATTTTGGGACCGCTATGGTTTTAGCTCTAGAACAGGATGATTTGAAGAAAGCCATACATGACAGGGGGGGCCCTGGGGTGCAAGTGGCACCACAACACAGGTCCTCCGATTCTTGAGGGCCCCAAAAAAAAAATTCTTTATATTGTATATATAGTATAGCGTGCAAAGTATTTGCACAAGAGCGTGTCGGGTGGAGTTGGCTTCAGCCAAGGTCTTAAATATCGGAGGTATCGGAAATATCGGAAGTCAAAAAACACGGAAATATCGCAGGAAATATCGGGATATTATCGGTATCGGAAAAAATTGAATAAAAACCACGGAAATTGTAAGAAAAACTTGGAAATTTTTATTGAAACTTTGCAGGATGTTTATTTAGTCAATTATCTATTAGTTTATCACAAAAAATTGGAAGGAAATGCATTGCATGATGGATTTAACTTATTTAAGTTGATTATATAGCGAGCTGGCAAACACCGTAAGTGTAGAAAATATGTAATAATTAATGAAAGAAGATTACACACACCATAATCATTTATATATAATGAATTTCTACAATATTTTACACTTTATACATTGCATGGTAAGATACATGAGTGACTTAGTACCACATAGAGTTCCTATGAGGTTCAA
>NW_018921765.1:19556-46404 GCF_002207925.1 Prunus avium
GTTATGAGTATAACCATAGTTACTACTCATCTCATGTGAAAATTTGTTTCTTGCAAAAAGAATTCAAAACAAAACCATGTATATATAAAAATATTTTAGTATTTTCACAAAAACATAAGTGATATGGTGGTTAAGGTGTAGAATGAGTAAAATGGTTTTCACAAATACCATGTATATAAATATTTTTGGGTTTTGTATCGGGATATTATCGATAATATCTCGATATATTGCCCAAATCATTCATAAAAATGATGAAAATATCTTCCCGATATTATCGGGATAATATCGATATATTGACGAGATATTATAATTGTAACAACCCAAACCTTAATTATTATTTAACTATTAATTTAATGAAGGAAAAGACTAAACTACCCTCGGAATAATTTTATACTTATAATCTTCTATATAGAGCTCTGATATTGCCCTAGATTGCATGTCTGACTGTTGGAATGTAATTATTTGCATGCTGATAGTTGGTGTATATTTTTATGCATGTTTGACAGGTGTAATCTTGGGATTGGTTTAATTGCAGGGGAGACCTTGCTGAATTTTTCAGCAAAAGTCAAACCCCAGTTTTAGTTGAAAGTTGACTAGAAGGGCAATTAGGTCTTTGGTGCTCGGCACTTGCCAGGTGTCGGACACAAACAGGGTCCGGCTCGGATTCCAAAGTGGAATTTGGGTCGGGTCCTGTCAATTTGGTATCAGAGCCACTCTGCCGTGTGGTGCGAGTGTGCCGACGAGGACGTCGGGCCCCTAAGGGGGGTGGATTGTAAGATCCCACATCGACCAACGGAGAGGGGGTTGATGTGCCTTATATGTACATGCCCGCATCCATCTAGCACGAGGCCTTTTGGGAGCTCACTGGCTTCGGAGTCATAGGAACTCCGAAGTTAAGCGAGTTGGGGGCCAGAGCAATCCCAGGATGGGTGACCCACTGGGAAGTTGGTCGTGAGCTCCTAGAAACAAAACCGTGAGGGCCAGAGAGGGGGGCCCAAAGCGGACAATATCGTGCTACGGCGGAGCCGATCCGGGATGTGACAATAATATTGATATATTGACGATAACACTATGGTTAGTTGTTAAAATATCGGACCCCCAAAAATCAGATATTATCGGGATAATATCGGGGATATTACAGATATTTAATACCTTGGCTTCAGCGCATGTTCACTTATCGGAAGCGCCAGAGTTCGATTCTCTCTGAAGTCAGTCCATTTGGCTTTTTTTATATTATTTATTCTTTATAACCACAAACTTTACATAATTATTATAAATAAAAATTCAAAAAACAGAAAGCCTTTGAAAAAAAAAAGGGAAGCATCGAAGCTAACAACAAGAAGAGTATATATATTCCCCAAACACTTTTTACTTCAAAACCAAAAAAACTTCATGGTTTTTTCTTTCTCTTTAACTCTGATTTTTTGGTAAGTAATCATCATCATTCATCAATCTTTCTTTGGTTCTTTTTTCAATCCTTTGACAATTTTTGTTATTCTTTCAATTTTAGGAATTTCAACACCAAAAAGAGAAATTCATAATTCCTAAATTCATAAAGACCACTCAAAATCAAATAGTTAGACTACTCTTTAATTTGTGATTGCCAATTTTTTTTTCCTATTAACCAGAGATTGCTTATTGGAGGCAGCAAGGGACCTTATAGGGGCACAAGGAGCTTATTTTTGTACCAAACATTTAAATTTATCAAATGGACACATTTAAATTTTTATGAATTTGATTTCTGATTGTCATTACATATTTATTGATGGTGACTGTTAGTTATAAAAAAATTGTTTATAACATTAAGTTATGGCAAATTTTTTTATATAGTATTTTTGTATTAGATTATATGAGGCCCCAATTTAAGTTTCACATAGGGCCCTCAAAATCTCAGGGACTGCCCTGATACATGATAGATAGTAATGATAACTTGAGCTAAGATTGGTGTAACTTCAACTTTCTGTTTCTTTAAAGGCTTGGCATCCTTTAACTAATGGATGGAAGATGGCTAACCCGAATCCAATCCACACTTTGGTGAAATCTACTTTGGAGAATACAAGAAAGTCCTACGTGAATTAAAATCATAAGTAAAATCTTGTAATTACAATCTATTAAAATCATAAGAAAAATCATGTAATTACAAATCATACTGAAATCTATTACATAAAAATCATGTAATTACAATCTATTAAGATTTCAATTGAATACACCCCCAAAAGACAGCAATCTGAGTCTATCCACTAAATATAAAAGGATCGAGTTTGATTAAACCAAGCCCTTGTAAAGACATGAGTACCTTGTTTATCTTCATCTGTTCATCTTCCCCAAAAACAAAAAACGTGAGAATCAGGCATAGGAGGGTGGGATTTTTTATGGGGTTTAGTATTTATATCACTCACTCAAAAGTCTCACACAATACACCATTTAACGAAATACCTCAAAATTGGAAAGTTTTTTTAATACCACCGTACTTTTTCTTATCTTTTAAAAGTCCTAATTGAATACCACAAGACTTGGATTGATTATTTAAAAATCCTAATTGAATACCACCAGATTTTTATTGATTACTTAAGAATCCTAATTGGATACCCCTAGACTTTTAAGCTTCAAAACAATCTATTAAAATTTCAATTGAATACACCCCTCTTAGTTATGTCCTCTATCAATTCCATTGATTTGTTGAATATTGGCGAGCCTGCCAACTCCCCATCTAAAATTATATTGTCATATCTGTCGTTTCCATTTCAGGTATGGAGGTAGATTGCTATCTATATATCCAACCTCCTTATAAATGTGCGTCTTCATTGCATGTACCGTACTTACACAAGAGCTACTCTTTGAGTGTCTGTTTATTGGTCATTTCTATATGTTCTCCTCCAACTAGCTATTTCATGCCATTGAGTTAAACCATCTGACTAAAATCACGTCATGTGGATGATAACTGCTATTAACCACTTGAGTTACAAACTCTTATCCCGATAATTTTTTTCTTCATATCGACAATTAACTTTTAGAAAGTATATGATTAATACTAACACAAACTAATAAAGGGAGTTAGTATTCAATTGTAGCCGCATGGTGATTCAATAAGAGCTTAATTAATCCAATTCATCATACAAAACCACATGGTAAAACTTCTTCTTTTCCAAGAAAAGTTACAAGAAGGATCATGTCCTGGCAGGCCAATCCGAAGAGGTCCAAAGCCGAGTTTTGAAACAATCATTGCAAATCGTGTGGATTCATTAAATAAATTTGCTCAAAACAAGTTGGTTTGTTTTACTACAATAAGGTGGGTTGAACGCGCGTTTCAAACAAAGTATGCCACAAACCTTGCGACCATTGCAGTTAGTTCTTTTGGCACCTATGTATAAATGGAGGCTGATCTTCTTTTTTTGTCAAATGGAAACTTTTTTTGTCAAATAGCAAATAACTTTTTCATTTGGGCTTGGTCTTAACGAGGAAGAAATTTGTCTGCATGCAAATCAATTATAAGTGCAAACAATTAGCACACGTGAATTACGCCAGTTGGTCAGAGCAGTTAGTCAGTCCCTCCAAATTTAAGTCAACTTTCTCGTAAATTAGAGTAATTTAGATTATCATTTGTATAAAAAAAATTGTATAAACAATTAAAAACTTTGTCATTTTTGTGATATATAGGAACAATTATCGCTAGCAACCATGAACAAAAAAAGTCTTGTTTTTTTTGGTCAACCAAAAGGTATAGAAGAAATGGTGTGCATTTATAGAAACAATTGTCAACTGTACTCTGTTTCCCAAAATGTTGGATGGAAATGTCATTTATATGTTAAGGATCACTGTTTGAACATTCAATGTTACTCTGCATGTTATATGATTAGTCTTTTTTCTGTTAGCAACTCCCAAACCATTGGAGAAAAATAAAAAGCTGTCTATTTAAAGGAAGGAAAGGGATATGAAGTTTTATATATATAAAAAAATTGGGGCTTCAACTCCTAGAAGATTTGACAATTTCTAAAGAGTGTTGCTATTTCCACCCACCTGTTTTATTTTCCCACTCACCTTATTTTCAAAATTTTAAAGATAAATTTATCCCTTTATAAAATTACTTCAAAGGACTTGAAAAAACATATTTAAAAAATCATATAAAGTTAATTAATTTTCTTTCACAACACAATATATTAGTTTTTAAAAAAAAGGGGAAAAAAATTCCTTCCTCTATCTCTCTTTCATGTACAAAGAACAATTTTATTTAACATCTGTTGTTTGTTTTCAAAATTTGTCCTTTTCTTCCTTAACATCAACAACAACGTAATCTTAATCTCAATCCTTCAATCTTTTCATATGGGTGGTCTCCATCTTCCTCAAAATTAAAAGAATAAAAAATTGAAAAAATAAAAAGATTGTACAGAAACCACCAGTCATCACAAACCCAGCACTACCTCCCCTGGTCGATGACGGTGGGATATGGATCGCAGGTCCAACTGAACCCTAGTCAACTTAAGGGTTGATCCACAATCAACTTATGTATTCCTTGTTTTCTAGAGAGAGAGAGAGAGAGAGAAGAAGAAGAAGAAGAAGATAAACAAAGAGGAAGAAAGAGGGGTGGTGGGCGGTGGTTGATGGTTCTTTTTTCTTTTTTCTTTTTTATTTTTTATAATTGTTTGAATTAATTTAAAGGGTATTTTAGCAATAATTGTGGGTGAGAAAATAGGATTGTATTTTTTCAAATTTATATGGTGGGTGAAAAGATAAGGCGGGTGGGAACATAAAATAAGGGGGTGGAAATAGCAGCACTCTTTCTAAAAGCAAAATTAACGTAAGCACGGGCCGCAACTTTGAAGAATTTAACACAATTCATTTAATATGAACTAATTTCTTGAAGTTATTAGAGATTTTAATATAGAAGCAGAGGTTAACAATTAAAAACACTCAAAAGGTTCACAATCAAAAGCATTACAATTCGATCAATAAAAATGTTATTCTTGGACGATTGGATTGAATCCCTCGACACACTCCCTAAACCCCATGTGGGTTAACATTAGGAAACAAAATCTAGTCCTTTGTTGGGCCAGAAAAGGAAACTCAGCTTGTATTTTGGACAGATTGCAGGCCCAAGCCCAGACAAGAAAGCCCATTATCCTTTTTTTTTACTTCTGTGGTTCTAAAGTCTGGACGAAGCAACAAGTCGTTTTAAGTTTCCAAGGCTTCGGCGTGACTGTCAATTTTGGAGTGGAAGAAGCTAAATGAGGAGTGCTAACAGTAGTTTGGCTTAAATTTTAGTACATTGAAGGCTGCTTTCTCCCTGTCCATCGGAGCACATTGCTTGACTAGGGTGGATTTGTTTCTTTGTTTTCTGTCCTTTTTTTTTTCTTTTCAAAGGAGTTAACCTATAACAATATTAATGCAGGCTGTTCTGATGGAATGTAATTCTAAGGCCGGAAAGCCCTTTGTAAAATTGCATTAATATTGCTTTCTCCCTGTGCCAGTGCAGAACCACCAAAACAGGTTCTGTGGTGATCCCATTTGGATATTGAACTTGAGATTTTCAACTTACGTTAACGGAGCAGGAGACGTTCTTAAGCACAAAGGGTATGAGCCACAATATCTGTCTTTGGAAGGTATAGAGTGAGAGTGGTCTGATTTCAGTGATAGAAGAAGCCTCTTTTAAAAGCTTCTAACCACCAGTAACAATGAGCAGAAGCTATATCCTCTGGAAAACCATGTCTTTGACATGGTATCAGAATCTTACAGGTGTGGACTATAGAGTAATTTTATTTGAAAGAAATTTCAATTATACCCAGCATGCCTTTCCGAAAAGTTCACAGAGAGGCTTGGAGGATTGGTTCTCTGTGATCTGTTAAGAAGAGTGCTTGGGAGTACCAACTAAGAGAGCTTTGATAATTGGTACAAACTTTTCTGTGGTCTTTATGATCCCCAGAAACATGAGCCTATAAACAATTACCATCCCAAACAAAATGGCAAGATCAACCCACTTAGAGTAGCCCATCTGCACTTGCCAAATACTACGCAATATTTCTTCGCCAGTAATCGTGGACGGCCCTGCTGCTTGATCATTAGGAAATGTTAGTCCTTCAAACTCATTTTTATAGAATCCTTCATTTGCATACTTGTGGAATGCAATGTAGTACATTGGGTATCTCCAGAAAGGCTTAGGAAGATCTTTCGGCAATCGGAAGAAACCTCCATTCAACATCATCACTCCTTGAATTCCGGCACCAGTAATAATTCCCATGAGAAAATCTGGCACAATGCTTGCCACAATCATCATTAGGCTCTCAACCAACATCATGGTCACAAAGAGCAGCAGTGCAAAATAGGCAAAGTGCTCAAAGCTCTTTTGAAGGCCAACCATGTAGTAGGCTATTGCTCCAGGAATTAAAGAGATGATCAGCAAATATGGGATGGAGGAGAATGTGTTTCCAACAACAAATGCCGAAACACCATAGTGCCCGTTGAATCTTTCACGCCCGAAGATCTGGTTAGTAAGAGAGGAAAAAAGGTCAGATCACCACAAATGCTCAACAAACCAGGACATGTATCAACCAAACTGACTAACCTTCATGTCTTCTACAAAAGAAGGGAAGCCGCCTATTGCCATGAAAGTCAAGAATGCTCCAACAAACATGAGCATTGCACCTCTAGCCTGAAAATCAGTTATTTTGAAGCTATTAGATTATACTAACAGGCTAATGTGTGCGATAACATTAGAGAAATATATCACTAGAATTCACCCAATTACCTGTATTGAGCCAAAAGTGGAGCCAATGTCGTAAAAGATTGTCCCTACGCATAAGCACAAGGCAATGTAAATTGCAAGGCGAAGCCAGTAGTAGCCCAGGTCACGATACATGTTCACGAAAGATCTCCTTGTAAGAACCAGGCATTGGGTTATGAAGTTGGCCTGGCTACCCTTCTCTAGAGCCCCACCTTTCTACAAAACAAAAGAAACTCAAGCTATGTTTTTTCTTCTTCTTCTTTTTCCTTTTATTCTGTGTTTGATCAGCTAATGCTTAAAATTAAATTTGAACCATTCAAAACCGTAGGCTTATTTACCTGTTGGCAAATCTCAGCTACTTGTTTCTGAACTTTCTGGAAATGATTTGAAGACTTGTATGATTGTATGAGAATATTAATTGCTTCCTCAGTGCTTGTTTTGCCATCAAACCCTTGTTCGATATCCTAGCGTCAATATTCAAGGTAAGTTTTTGTTTTTATTTTTTGGTTGTTGGAGTAATCGTAAGTTTATCCAATGAAGCTAATTGCTTTTAAAATGAAGGGATGACTGTTCTTACAACATCGAAATCCTTGTTGATGGTTCTAAGGTAGTGATCTGCTGGGTTTCTCAGAGTAGGGCAAGGGAAGCCATTTGAAGCAAAAAACTGCACCATTTAGATTGGCACAATTATTTAATTGCTCATAAGAAGTAAACTTATTCATGCTGATGAAAGTCAGAATGATTCGAGGTTGCACATTCATTCTTCAAATAAGTTTAATACCTGTTCTGCCATTGAAGCAGGGCCAAAGTAGACTGTTCTACCAGAGGATAGAAGGCAAAGGTTTTGGAAAAGCTCAAAGACTTCACTGCTAGGTTGATGAATTGATGCAATAACGGTCCTTCCATCCCGGTGCGCTAGCTTAACAATGCGGTTCATGACATGGTAAGATGCTGCACTGTCTAGCCCACTTGTAGGCTCATCAAGGAAGAGAAGCTTGGGACGAGTCAATATTTCAATGCAAATGCTAACTCTTCTTTTCTGTCCACCACTGAGGCCTTTTACGCTCCAACCGCCAATTCTTGTGTCCATGGAGTCTTGCAAGCCCATCTCTCTGATTGTCATCTCTGCTCTTTCCTTCTTTTCTACTTTGGACATGGAGTCAGGCAGTTGGAGTTGTGCTGAGTAATATACAGCTTCCCTGACTGTTAATGTAGTCATTAGAGTGTCATCTTGAGTCACGTATGCCTGCATATCAATAAATCAAACGCAGCGATTACTATTGACCTTTCCAGGAAAAAGAGACAATCCAAATTCTTATTTCTTACAAGAGTAGTTAGAGAACACTTTGATATGAAAATGAGAAAGTATTGTACATAAACCAGATTTCAGGCAATCGGAAGGTTCAGATGGCAATCAAGAAGATTTCACATTAAGGTGTGAAGGTTTGGTTCATTACAGTGGATTGTATGTGATTAGATATGCATACATAATGTGTTCCTTCCTTCACTATTCTTACCGAAGTTCCAAAAGCAAGTGTTTCTCTACGGCCATTGATTAAAATCTCCCCTGTCTGCTGTGTGTTTGAACTTAGCCTGCCTGCAATATTCAAATGTTTTTCAGCAGTATCTTTTTTTATGGAATAAAGAAAACTTCATAGCTGCCAAGCTGACTTTATCAAATAATTCAAATTAACTAAAAGGTCAACACAGAGTAGATTTGAACAGGCTGGTTTGGGACTGCTTATCTAGAAAGCACCTATGGTCATAAGCGCTTCTAGAAAAACAGCTTTTATTATAAAAATGTTGAAATTTTCATAAGAAATCCAGGTGCTTCATGGAAAAGCACTCAGGATTACTTCTTGAATAAGGACATAGCAGGTGCTTCTCCAAAAAGTGCTTATACGACCCCTTTTTCGTTGTTAGAAAGCGTTTTTAGCCATTTCAAAAGCTATCCAAAAAAAATTACTTACAATATAAGAAAATAAATTTGAAATTGGGAGCTACCTGCCAAAGCATCCAAAAGGGTGGATTTGCCAGAGCCAGAAGGACCCATGATAGCCAACATCTCACCAGGTTGAGCAAACCCTGTAAGCTCCTGCAAAATCATTCTCTTCCCATATTTCCCATCAGATACACCAACCCACAGGTCCTTCCATGTCAAGCAAATACCCTTCTTTGTCAACCCAATTTCAATATCATCACCAACAACATAACTTTGATCATTTCCATAGCCTGGCTTCACAACCGTTTGATCAATCCCTACTGACTTCTCCACCGTAGATTCCAATCTCAGAGATGGGGCTTCATGAATATCTAAACCAGAGTTTTGAGCAGCTCCAGTTTTAAACACAATGCTAAATGGGAAAATTCTGTCCATGCTAGAGCAGGACAAGGAAATCCCATCATCTGCAGAAGTTGTGCTGCTTTGCCTCTTCATCACTGCATGATCATCATCAAGAACATGACTTTCCTTGGAGCTGGAGCCTTCCACAGCTGATGCCAACAAGGATCTTGTTGGGCTTGGACTTGGTGTCCATCTTGGGACATTAGTTGAAGAACTCAACTCCATGCCAATTGGTTTCAAGTAAATTTGAAAAGGCCAACTTAAACTCTAACTTCTCAGTTTCTTGGTATTTAAAGTACTTCCAAATGCTTGACAGGTTGTGAGCTATGACCAGATCTTCTTTCATCTTTTGCTTAGCAAGAAAAATAAACTTGTTTTGTTTATTTGTGCAGTTAAAAAAGAACGAATAAAACCACATGGTTTATTGCAAATCTAAGCTCTGTCATCAAAGACAAATGTGTGTTCTACTTTCATACATAATCTTTGGTTGCTTGCTTGGACTTTTGATGATTTGAACGTATTAATTGAGTTTTGTCCTCTGTCAATTCCATTGATTTGCTGGATGTTGGAGAGCCTTCCAACTTCCCATCCAAAAATTTATAGTCATATCTGTCCTTTCCATTTTAGGTATGGAGGTAGGCTGCTATCTATATATCCACCCTCCTTATAAATGTGCGTCTTCATTGCATGTACTGTTGTTTCCCTCTTTTCAGCTGGGTAGGCCGATTGAAGGAGTTTTTGGTCCTTCTTCTTTTGAGTGTGGGGCGTGCCACCACCAAGCCACGAATTTGGGCTTGAATGGAATGTGAGTAGATAATGCGTCTGAAATCTGACTTTAATCAAACGATTGTTCGGCTGAGCAAGGAACCTTATCATGGCGTAAGTTCTTTCACTACCTCGAAGTCAAGGCTTTATTGAGCAGCCAAATGATGTGGAGTGGGTGGAGATGAAGATTGAAGGTGAAATGTAATGAAACGAAGAACACGCGCATAAAGTAAAAGGTGCTTGAATTTAAATATAATTGAAAGATAAGTGCGGAAAGTAAAGTGCGTAAAATAAATAATTTAAAGACAAGTGCGTAATTTAAAGTGCTTAAAATAAAGAATGTAAAGACGAGTGCATAATTTAAAGTGCTTAAAATAAAGAATGTAAAGAAGAGTGTGTAATTTAAAGTGCGTAAAATAATGAATGTAAAGACGAGTGCGTAATGTAAATTGCATAAATTAAATAATTGAAATGCGAGTGCGTAATGTAAATTGCGTAAATTAAATAATTGAAATGCGAGTGCGTAAAGAAAGGGCGGAAAGTAAACTAGATTACGAAGAACAGTAAAGATAACGTGAATTGAAATTATTGTAATTAAAATGGAATTGAAAAACAAGAACAAGAATGTAAAGGCATAATTGAAATATACAGAAACTAGAGTGGAAAAAATAAGAACTAGGCTATGGTTACATTATGCTACTTCTAGGATAGAAATTGAAGAGAATGTAAAATTACAAGTTGTGTGTTGTGTCGGGGGTTCTTTCTCTCTTTCATAAGCTTGGTATTTATAAGGGCTTCGGTGCATCTCAATTTGGTCGGTCGTCAATTGGCCTTCAAATTAATCATAATTGCTACAGAATATCTTCAATCCCTTGTCTCATGCATGTGATTTAATGTGAATAATAATATTTGATTTGATCTTCCTTCCATCTTGAGCTCTCCCACAATAACTTTGGTTGACCATCAAGCTGGCATAATTCCTTCTATATTTGAATTGTAACCTCCTACGAATTATCTCTCTCCTTATTTAAGTATTGGCTGATTTTATGTATTTGGTCGCTTTTAGTCATTTAACCGTATCCACACTTTCGGCCGCTTTTAGTCATTCGATCGTATCTACACTTTCAGTCGCATATAAGCTCTCGACCACTTTTATGCTCTCGGCCATATTGATGTGTTCGGCAGATTAATGTATTTTGCCACATGTAGATACTCTGGAATATGTAGATATTATGCAATATTTATGATTTTGGGCTTTTATCCGACCTTGTTGATTAGGCCCACTAGTTGGGTTCAATGCTAATTTAATTGTTGTATCTTGGGCCTGACCCGGTCAAATTTCAACCAGGCCCAAACAACTATACTTACACAAGAGCTATTGTTTGAGTGTGTTTATGGTCCTTTCCATATGGTCTCCTCCAACTAGCTATTCATGCTATTGAATTAAGCCATTTGACTAAAATACGACGAAATGACCTCATGCACATGATAACTGCTATTAACCACTTGAGTTACAAACTCTTATCCCGATAATTTTTTTCTTCATATCGACAATTAACCCTTAGAAAGTATTTGATTAATACTAACACAAACTAATAAAGGGAGTTAGTATTCAATTGTAGCCGCATGGTGATTCAATAAGAGATTAATTAATCCAATTCATCATACAAAACCACATGGTAAAACTTCTTCTTTTCCAGGAGAAGTTACAAGAAGGATCATCTCCTGGCAGGCCGATCCGAAGAGGTCCAAAGCAGAGTTTTGAATCAATCATTGCAAATTGTGTGGATTGATGAAATACGTTTGCTAATTATAAGTTGGTTTGTTTTACTATAATAAGGTGGGTTGAATGTGGTTAAATGGAGGCTGATCTTCTTTTCTTGTCAAATGGAAACTTTTTAAACAAGAAAATGGCTGGAAATAGCAAATAACTTTTTCATTTGGGTTTGATTTTAAGTTCGAGGAAGAAATTTGTCTGCATGCAAATCAATAATAAGTGTAAACAATTAACACACGTGAGTTAGGCCAATTGGTTAGAGCAGTGAGCCAGTCCTTTTGCATCCAAGTTCAACTCCCCATTTTCCGTAGATTAGAGTAATTTAGATTATAACTTGTATAAAAAAAAGTATAAAAAATTAAAAACTTTGTCATTTTTGTGATATATAGGAACAATTATCGCTAGCAACCATGAACAAAAAAAGTCCTGTTTTTTTTTTTTTTGGTCAACCAAAAGGTACAGAAGAAATGGTGTGCATTTATAGAAACAATTGTCAACTGTACTCTGTTTCCCAAAATGTTGGATGGAAATGTCATTTATATGGAGTGCTGCTATTTCCACCCACCTGTCCTATTTCCCCACCCACCTTATCTTCAAAATTTAAAAACAAATTTATCCATTTGTAAAATGACTTTTAAGGACTTTAGATTAAAAAAAACAACTATTCTCCTTCATCCTTGTCAAACCCCAACCCCTCCCTCTCTCCCTCATCCCGACCAAACCCAAATCAAAATTCCAATAAAGCTTCAAAATTTCCAGCTGGGTCCAATCCAATTCCATCAGATTTCTCCTCAGTTTCTGAACCCAAGGGCACACGCTTTCTATTCCATTTGCTCAGTTTGCTCTTCGTCTTCTTTCTAATTCTGGCATTTCTCTTCGTTATTTTTTTCTTTCGGTGGAGAGACGATGAACATTGAGAGAGATTTTCTTTATTTTTTTTAATTTTTAATAATACTTTACAGAGGATCCCACGTGTTTTGATTGACAGGGGTTGAAGGTTTGAAGCATGCTTAGAATGAAAATAAGGAGAATTTGCTTGAATTAATAATTAAAGGGTATTTTAGGAATAATGGTCGGTGTAAAAATAGGATTATGTTTTTTCAAATTTACATGGTGGGTGGGAAGATAAGGTGGGTGGGGAAATATGACTGGGGGTGGAAATAGCAGCACTCTTTATATGTTAAGGATCACTATTTGAACATTTAAGGATAAAAGGACTCCACATTCAACGTTACTATGCATGTTATATAATTAGTCTTTTTTCTGTTAGCAACTCCCAAACCATTGGTAGGAGAAAAATAAAAAGTTGTCTATTTAAAGCCAGGAAAGGGATATGAAGTTTTATAAATAACAAAAATTGGGGCTTCAACTCCTAGAAGATTTGACAATTTCAAAAAGCAAAATTAACATAAGCACGGGCCGCAACTTGAAAGATTTGATGCGATTCATTTAATATGAACTAATTTCTTAAATTTATTAGAGATTTTAATATAGAAGGAGAGGTTAACAATTAAAAACACTCAAAAGGTTCACAATCAAAAGCACTACTATCCAATCAATAAAAATGTTATTCTTGGACGATTGGATTGAATCCCTCGACACACTCCCTAAACCCCATGTGGGTTAAAATTAGGAAACAAAATCTAGTCCTTTGTTGGGCCAGAAAATGAAACTCAGCTTGTATTTTGGACAGAGGCCCAAGCCCAAATAAGAAAGCCCATTATCCTTTTTATCTGTGGTTCTAAAGTCTGGACGAAGCGACAAGTCGTTTTAAGTTTCCGAAGAAAGGGGGCATCGGCGTGACCGTCAACCAGCCAAAACAGACAACTCACCCGAGACATACGCTGTCTGACACCGCGCACATCAATCATGGACAACAAATACCCTGTTTCACACTGTTCCTTCTTCCCCGAGCCCACCACCAACCCAATCAATCCCAGACCTCCACGTCACCACTTACCTATCATTCCCACAAGCGTGTCACGCTCTGGTTGGTCAGCTCACAGGCAAGGCAATGGGGGTGACCACATTTAGACTCTAACATAATTGCAAGCAGCAGCAAAAGGAAAAGTTATCGTCTTTTGGGGAGTTCAATAAATTTGAGGCCTTTTTGGGGTTTTAATAGCAGAAGTAGCGATCTGGGATTTCTTTTTACTTTACTGGGTTGGGTGGAAAATGGCGAGTGGAGGAGGATATGGAGACTCGAACCAGAAGATAGACTATGTGTTCAAGGTGGTGCTGATAGGGGACTCTGCAGTGGGCAAGTCTCAGATTCTGGCCAGGTTTGCTAGAAACGAGTTTAGCTTGGATTCTAAGGCCACCATCGGCGTTGAGTTTCAGACCAGGACCCTTGTCATCGAGCACAAGAGTGTTAAAGCTCAGATCTGGGACACTGCTGGCCAAGAACGGTCTCTCTCTCTCTCTCTCTCTCTCTCTCTCTCTCTCTGTTCTCTTTCTGTTTTCTGTAGCTTATAGCCCTTTTCTTCGATCTGCTACGTGGGTTTTAGGATTTTGAAAGTTTGCAGCAGCTCTACTCTACTTGATGGGTTTTTCAGTTCTAGTAGAACTTTTTAGGTGTTGCTTTGTGTAAATTTTTTTTTCTCTGGGTTAATTTTCTTTTGAAGTATAAGGTGGATTACATTCTGTGATGCTGATATTGGTTTAAGTGGATTGCTGATAAAATTTTTCATCTGTATGCTAGAATTGAACTGATTGAGATTATTAAACTGGGGAAAAAGGGAGGGAAAAGTAGGAGTAAGATTAGTAGTTTGTGATGTTGTATTACATTTTCTTATTACCTAAGAATATAGATCCATGTATTTTTTATCTCATAAATGCACTCCACTCAAATGATTAGATACTTTAAATGCTTTTTAAATGCATAGAATGAAATTAGATACCCTTTCTTTATGTGATCCATGCATTGCTTAGTTGTAAATACCGGCCACTAGCAATATGCTTTTCAAAGATATGAATTTGTGTTGGATCCATATCCTACCTTTTATGCCATTTTGGCGGCCTTGCAATCTTGGATGTTGTCATGGATGATACAGCGTGGTAAGAATTGTTACCCTTTTTAAAATGAGGTCCCAGATTTTGAGTTGATCTATTTCGGGGTGGGAATGGATGATTACATGGGTGAGATTGTTGTCTTTTATAGGATGAACGATTTTGGATAAACTTATTGTTATCTTTGTTTAGTATCAGATGATATGTGCTTCTCAGTCTTATGCTATCTTTATGAGCTATTATCGCATAAGTTAGAGTAGTTGGAGTGTTGGATTCTATATGACTTCTTTCATCACTGGATGAACTATGAAGCCAATTAAAGGAGTATTCATGACCCAAGTCGATATGTTCACACAATCATATGAGGCTCGGCTTTTGCTCCCTTTTGCATAAACAAAGATTTCAATGTAACTAAACAAAGTACATCATTTGAAAAGAAATTATTATTGGTTGGAATGTAAATTAGGTGGGGTTCGAAGCCTTCACTCTTTGCTGTCACTTATTTACCTTCACGCTATGGAATAATCTTCCCACCTGACTCCTGTTAACTTTCACAAATGGTGTATTGGCAACTGATTATTCTACTTCTCTTCTGGTGTTTTGAGCAGATATAGAGCAGTTACAAGTGCATACTACAGGGGCGCTGTTGGGGCAATGCTTGTCTATGATATAACCAAACGCCAGAGCTTTGATCACATACCCCGTTGGTTGGAAGAGTTGCGTAGCCACGCAGACAAGAATATTGTCATTATTCTGATAGGCAACAAAAGTGATCTCGAGAACCAGCGTGCAGTCCCCACTGAAGATGCCAAAGAGTTTGCTCAAAAGGAAGGACTTTTTTTCTTGGAGACCTCAGCACTGGAATCAACAAACGTGGAGTCTGCTTTCTTGACTGTGTTGACAGAGATATTCAACATTGTTAACAAGAAGAGCCTGGCTGCCATAGAAAATCAAGCTAATGGCAACCCTGCATCTCTGTCTGGTAAGAAGATCGTCATCCCAGGCCCTGCACAAGAAATCCCAGCTAAGAGCAAGGTGTGCTGTACATCGTGATTTCATTGGATCGTTGATTTCTGAACCCGGATGCTCTCTTCTACGTTCTTAATACTAGCAAATTTTGAGGGGTGTTATATATTTCCTTTGTATATTTTTTACATGGCTTTAGTTTAGTTTGCATGAGCTGATTAATTGCTTGTTTGAAATGAAGCTGATTTGGGTTTGCCTCTTTATGATCTGTTCTTTTAAGTATGAATGGTTTTTATGCAAACCCTACTCATCACTGTATAAGATGCATCTATCCTTTGATGTCATCAACAAGACACCAAATAGAAGGGAGAAACTCTAACCTGAAGCAGAAAAGTCCTTTGACACGCGCTTTGAGCCTGTCAATTAGCCTTCTCATGTAGTCTCCCACATGGCCATATTATAATACCATTATATAATTTCTTCAGGTGGGTGTGATTTGTTTAATATTATCCTCATTTACTGAATGGTTTCATTTCGTAATATTTTCATTAATTAAAAACATTTTTGGAGTTATGAATGTCCAAAACAAGAAAAATGAAAAAGAAATAAAGAGAACTTAATTGAATACTTATTTGAATGTTGTGAGTGACTTGGATATATATATATATATATAGTTATTCTCTTATCCGGATGTCTGCACGTTATTATCGTGCGGATCCTATTGTAAACAGGCAGGAAAACAGAGAGGGGTAGTACAAAATACACGGTGTCCGCACGATAATAACTTCCGGATGTCCGCATAAGAGAATTTATATATATATATATATGTGTGTGTGTGCGCGCGCGCGGGGGGAGAAAATTGGTTAACCAGTTCTACTAGCAGGAGTAGAGTTCAGTGTTTTCTTTTGGAAAGGACAACATATGGAAAGATACGTAAGTGATAATTACAAATAAAATGCTAGTGATTGTAAGAGGAAGACTGTAGCGTGCGATTTCAACCCTCTCAACCTAATAATCTCAACACTCTCAACCTATCCAATGATGCAGGGAGGAAGAAGAAGAACTAGCTTTCAAGTTCTTGTAGCAATTTCTGAGCAGCATGATTACACGCCAAATGCAAATATCATTGGTTACACCATACGAACATGATTCCAACCAGCAATGATGATTAAGAATACAAATGGAGATGATTAATATGCTAGATCAAAATTGCTCTGTTCTCAAGATTATGCAACAACTTGATGAGGCAAAATACAAAGATGTCTTCCATGCTAAAATAAGAAAATCCAATTTTGTTGAAATATTAAAGATAAAATGAAGTCATGGCATATCAATTAAAACACCTGTTTTAAATTATGAAATTAGAGTACAACAATGGAAATCTGGAAGCCCAGAAGTTGTCGCTTAACCCTCAGTCTCCAGTGTGATACTTTCCTCGTCACCATTCTTTTCCATATCCTCTATATCCTGTTCCTCATCCCCCTTGGCATTAGAGGCTTCGTCTTTCTTCTCCAAAGATCCCTTCTCAGTTTCCATGCGCATCAAAAGCCTTTCTAGCAGTTCTTGGCAGTCAATTGCAGTGACCATCACAGACAAACTGGACTTACCTTTCCAGCATCCAATGGCTATTGTTGACTCATCTACTTCAATGGAATCCGACGAGGCTTTGCCATCTGCAGATGTAAAATTTACTTAGGTTAAAAATTATACACATGAATATGCATTAGTTGTCCTTGACCACATGCTGCCATGTACCTTTCCTCAAAACTATTACACAGCATCCTGACATTAAGCCTGATGCTTTCTGACCGAGCTCAGCATCAACAAAATCTGCAAACTTGATACTTTTATATTGAAGAAGATGCTTAAAGTCCACCGGGGATGCATATACAATCTGTTTGGTGATGTATGGAAGAATAAGTGGCAATCCTTCTGATGATATCCGAAATGAACAGGGAGCCAAATTTCCTTCTCTTGCAGTTTGTCGTTCCTGTTGAGAACAAGAATAAATTAGGAAGAAATTGCTTCCAAATATTAGTAACACCAGATTGTCTAATATTTTGTTCAACAATCAAGGGCTGTACCAGAATCTTTAGCTTAGAGCACGAGGAACCTAGGATGAACTTATAAATATAACTACAAATTCGGAATCCAGCACTCACAATATAATAAGGTTCAAAATAAATGCATTTAAATATATTCTTTCTAACATATCTCATATGCTTTAGTTTCTCATTTAGGAGCATTCCATCATAGGTGTTCTCCTTTGTATTATATTTCTTCTTTTCTTTTGCCTTACAGATATTCCTTTGGCTATTTTGCACTAGCTCTTACACTCCACAAGGGAAGCTAAGCAAGAAGGATAACCCTGTAAACAGTTCTCTTGCTCATTATCTTAATTTTACACACACTACGATATTAGCAAGTGATCAACTTATCTATAGGCATGAAAGTTTTGCACAACTTTCTTTGCCTATGTCTCTATAAATTCGGAGCAACATTAATTTAAAAGAAATATAAATCAAATTTATCTGTGAAATACTTACGAACATCTTTAGCCCAATGGAGGTTATCTTAAGTTGCTGTCCAACAGAGAAATTCAGTTCAAGAACATCTTTGACTGACTTTGAGACATAGTAAATTCTCTTCACATGATTAGCATCACTGTTTCTTGTGACAAGGTGGCCATTAAAGGGAAATGATTCATCAATGCCATAGAATGTCTTTATGCTATTGATGGTGGCTTCATCTTTAAAGAAAACAACAGGGTCAACACCTCTCCACTTGCCTTGAGTCTGCAACTTCCTCTTTCCTCCAGCTTTCTTGGGATCAATTTCCTTATCACTAGGTGCTTGGGCTTCCTCCGATACATTTACATTTTCTTCACATGTAACGGATGGATCAAGTTCCAAAGAATCCCCATCTAGTTCATCCTTTATCAACTCTGCCTCTGAAGCTGCTTCAGAAAATGTCTCATCTGTACCATCTGCTAAACTAGCCACAATCCCATTTGTATCTTCAGTGCTCTGATTTTGTAATTGTACCTGTGGCTCATCATTCCTAGGGCCCAAGTCCCCTTCCAGACTATTAGGTTTTCCCTGATTGGCTTTTCAATAAAAGGGAACGAGGAACTATATTAAAAATAATAAAAAATTGAATAAACTGGAATTCTCTTATGAGGAAAGCCAAAGCAAAACATGGCAGCACAAGACTTGCTTCAGATCCTAAACAAAGTACAGGCCTCACATATTGCAAATGACACAAAACAGAGACAAGTTTCCTCTATATGATGGAAACAACGGATTGATACCAAAGAAGAAAATAATAATAATTATAAGAGCTAACATTTTAGCACAGGTACGCTACCTCAAAGCACTTCAATTCTTAAGAAAGATCCAATGACTAGGTAGATACTTGAACTCACCTGGCAAATCAGAACGTTTGTGGAAGACAGCAATGAAGAAAGCTCCACCATTTTGATCATGCGGCACTATCCTCATGCAGCATTCTAGTGGAAAATCAGAAACTTCCTCATCTTGTTCATTGGCTAGAGTTGCAGGATCATCACTTGACTCCAATGCATCTTCAACATTTCCATTTCCACCATTCTCATGCTTTTCTTCCACTTCCATACTACCATTATGGTCTGTTGGTTCTGTAAACCTTCTTCCAGAAGGAAACATGCTGGGAACAATGACAGATTTGCGATATTTGCTGACATTTTTGTGGGAAACTAACCACCTACCCTTGTCACGTACCTGCATTGGCAAGTGATTGAATATTGATTTATACACTGAACATAAAACTCTAAAGCTGCAACTGATGCAACTCAGTAGGTGATGTTTGAACAATAATTTAGATCACTATCTTTATAGAATTAGCTTTCCATGCTATGAGATAGCTATATATTTAAATTTGATGCATTCGAGACAAGCAAAAATCAAAATGTAGACCTGACTTATACACAATCAAGCAGCCAGGTAGTATAAAATGGTTTCACCTAACATTGATGTGATGCATAGATTGCAATACAATTTCTTAACCCCTGCAGGTTTTAGCATGAGAAATAATGGATATCTATATGAGATCTTCTCCTCTCCCTCGTTTTGACAGGTAAAAACAAATTATTTATGGCAAAGATATCGGAATCCATCCTATTTGGTAATTGAGAAAGAAACCCACACTACACAAACCAGGGGAACAGTTGTATTCAATAATATGTTTTGCACATCAAACTTTTAACAGTAAGCACTAGCACACAAAGGTAAAACTAACAACTAACCTTCCACTTTTTAAGACCTGGCCGCCGAACAAGTTGAGGAAGCTCACTAGAGACATCAACAAGCTCAACAGACCCATCACATTTCCGCAAAATCTGCAAAAAATTGAGACATGGTCAAATAGGGTCATAAGACCACAACCCATGCAAAGTCACAGGACTAGAAAAAGGAACACTTTCTCCAAATAAGAAAAGTCATCCAAACAAAAAAATGATGTGACTCTGCAACAAAGGAACTTTTTCACATACAAAACATACATATATTAAAGGCTAAAACATAAATCAGAAATAAAATGTGTTATAAATCAGAAATAAAACACGTCCACACTAACCAAATAAACAAATTAGAAAATCAATTAATCATGTGTAGATCAACACATGCTCCAACCCACTGAACAGTTTGGCAAAAGGTGAACAATGATGAGTCAAGAGAACCAGAAGAAATAATAATTGTATGGTTAGCATCCAATGGTTATCTATCATGGCCTACAAGCTCTCTTCATATGTAAGGATAAATCAAGCTGTTGTTGCTTACAAATTACAATCTTTGAACGAACCATGCCCCAAGTTAAATATTTTGTTTCGAGCAATGTAGCTATATCGATACAAACTTTTATAACAACAATAGCATGATACAAACATTATACAAAACAACATCTGTATAAGAAGAAGAACTAGCTTTCAAGCGATCACAAAGTGAAAATAAATTAACACAATACAATTTAATTTATGAAAGACCATGCAACTGCACAGAGAATTACTATTTACAAAAATGTTAATTCCACAGATCCTACATCTTTTTGTGTAGAAAAATAACCAAACATATTACCTCAGCAATCACAGCCTCATTCTCAACAGGATTCATGGAGCAGGTAGAGTAAACCATTCTTCCACCAACTTTAAGCAAAGATAAACCTAGAATAAACAATATAACCTCAGCTATGTTTGGTATGCACACCAAATGAAAAGCATTGCATTGAAAGTCCTATTTTTACTGATTGACCACACCAATAAATCCAAGTATTTATCTTGCAGGAGAACAGAAATAATATCCAGAAAGAAACACATCTGGGCTATACATGTTTGATGTTTCCAGATTATATCCTCATCGTTTCAAGGAAATCTGAATATGCACATGGGACAGTATCTATGGGAATAAAACCACAAAGCATAGAGCCATAAAATTATATAGAAATTCGGAGCAAAAGTTTTGCATCAAAGATACCTCGCATAGCTATCTGAACTTGTAGAGGATGGACCCCATTGCCCAATCCAACATGCCTGTAAATAAGCAAAACAAATATCATCAACCTACCAAAAGAAAATGTGATTGAAAGTAAAAGTTCTACCATTTCCTCCAGATATCAGGAGCCTTGCGAAGGGTACCATCTCCACTGCAAGGGACATCACATAAAACACGATCAAAGACAAGTTGGCTGATGGGTGGCTCCTTTTCAGCTCCTATTTCAGAAGCAGTAGAACAACTTTTTTTTAAACGGCATCCAGGAAAGTGCTGAGCTTCATGATTTGTGACTATCAAGTTGGCTGTGCACATTCTTTTTGTTTGATGGATGAGTAGATTACATCTTTGGACGTCAAGATCATTTGCTACAACCTAATCAAGGGAACAATAAAACTAGGCATCAATGTCTTAGACAGTAGTAAAATGAGGGAAAATTCATGTCATATCAATGAAAAAAAATACTAACTAGGAGAATCATATATGAGATTGAAAGGCGGGATAATAATCCACACTTGACAGAGGAAAACACATAACAGACTATATAAAATATGATGTAAGAAATGTAAAACAACATATATTTAAAAGGATGCATACCAGTCCATCAGGTAGGGATCCGGGTTTTGTTGATCGGTGTATAATCTCAAGCAATTGGAATGTTTTTGAACCTGGTGCAGCACACACTGAGAAAAATTATAGCAAATGGTCAGAAAGCACTAGATTTAGTCTTTGAAACAAAAACAAAATAATGAATGATCAGTCACAAGCAATTGGAGTACTGTTATAGATTTCCTTATAAAAACTAAACTATACAACACAGAACAGAGTGCTTTCAAGAAATAAAGTTCCACAAGAAATTATGCATCTCCCATCCAAACTACGTTGTTCATTCAGCCCTTTACAATGCCCAGAAGAAGCTTACAAACTCGCTATAGAACAGAACCAATTACATTTTCACTTGATGCTCATTAATTCCATGTCTCATCATTTGGTCAACAAGGTTTTTAAATTTGCACACTATTAGAATAAAGATATAAACAATATAAGTTGCTTACTATCAAGTACAAAATGATCTGGACGTACATCAAGGAATAGAGGAGGTACCTGTATCATAAAAAGTAAATAAATAAATTTAAAAAAAACTAACTGGATACTTGAGCATCATGGAACAGACTACAAATAAATTTTTAAAAAACTAACTGGATAAGTGAACTAAATGCGCTGAAACACTATAAAATATAAATAAATATTACAGCACAATGTCAGTTTGTAAACCATAAAGGAACAGACTACAAATAACATTGGCCCACCATGCTGACAGCCTCCTGTCTTGTGATGTTTCCAATCTCATTTTCAAGCTTTAAGAACTCATGAAACCTGAGAAATTCATACCATCAGAACCAGGAATTGACATATAAAAATATTAGCATGGAGAGCTTGAGTGATTTGATAGCATCATGGAGAACTTGTTCAAATTGTATACACACTAGCAATTGGAGGAGGATCAACTGGAAACCAGAAAAACTGTTATGGTAGATACGTATTAGTAGTACTCATATAGGAACTCCTTTGGGAATACAAGAGCCAATCTCATCCATTAATCTCAAAACTGAAAGAACTACAGGACAGGTGGCCTAAAAAACCCATCATACTACCAGCCCATCGAAAAATAGGCTTTTACCACTATTATCCGTAACAAGCACCATAAAGAAACAGGTCTTAGGTTACCTTGGTTCCAGGCACATATCTACCACTTATACTACAAAGTATTCTCAAACAATGCATCATTTACCTCTCAAGTGTTTGGTTCTTCCTCAGCTGCATGCGAGAAAAATTTGAATGCCAAGCAAGATTCTCAGGGTACCAAGGCAATGGCCTAATAGGCACCAGTTCACCCCCCTCACTTACCTGAACAGTTTAGTTCAAATAATAAACAAGAAGCAACCATAAATGCATTACAATAAAAACCAAATGATGCAACACAATCTGTCGCCACATTGTAGTAACAAAATAGCCTACAAGAGACCAACCTCAGCTTGAAGAGATATCATAAAGTCATTCTCCAACTGGGTTCGGATGTCCGAACAAAATTGGCTACTGCAACATTAAAGACAAAAACAAAACCTATTATTCAGTCAATGGCTACATCTACAGAAACTCAATTCAGAAATGTGATTCACATAGAATTAAGCCGCGCATAAAATACGAAAATGCTAACAAAAACAACATCGCAAAGAAATTATTTAAATTACCTTGAATTGATTCTAAAAGCAGCAGGCAACGGCTTTCGAAGAACTTCAATGAATCCATCCCACTCTTCTGGGGTCACTATCCCTTGCTCCTACAAACCATCACACACATGCCAAAAAATTAGCAAAGAGCATAACTTCTTTTAGAAAGAAAAGAAATACTGTATCCAATATATGTACGTATACACAGAATATGATATCACCTTATAATATTCATCGAATGCGGGATTCTGAGTGGCAAAGGGCTGCCAGCCACGATTTTCACCATTGTTTTCCGGGTTGTTCTCAGAAGAAGGGTCAGACTTGGGACGTTTCCAAACGTTCTCTCTGTTCTGACGGAAGTGGCGTCGCTGAGTGCGAGAACCTCCTCTGCCTCTGCCGCCGCCGCCTCCCATTTGTGTATGTAGCTTAACTGTTTGATGCTTGGCCTCAGAGAACAAACAAGAGAAAAGAGCTCCGCTGTTCTGTTCGCTAAGCAGTGGGTTTTAGGGGACCGTAATCTGGTCCTTGGGCTAGTTTGGGCTTATGAGTTGGGCTTTTTGAGCAGTTGTGTATTTAATTGAGATTTTTTAAGAGTTTAAAAATCTATTATGTTGTATATATATATAAAGAGTTTAAAAGTTTACGGGTATTCAATCATGCTGGTGGGAAGAGCTTGTAAAAGTACATGTGTATTCAATCTGGACTTTGGTGGGTTTTTTAAAAGTCCATAAAATTTCAATTGTATTCAATCATAAATTTTTTAAAGTACAAAAATTCATATGCGTTTGAAAAGTTGGTGATTTTGAAGGAATTTATGAAGTAGTGGATTTTAAGGGTACACTTCAGCCCACAACAAATCCAGCCTTCCCTCACAGATCGGTGGATTTCAGAAAACTCACCTATGTTCCTCTTCTTATGGGTGAGTATGGTTTGGTTTGCTTCACCTTGAAACCGGAAATCGGCTTTGGGTTGGGAGCCAAAGCCCAAACAAAGAGCAACAACAGCGACATATTCTAGCAATCAAATCCTCATATCACATCAAATGACCTAGCCCAACATGCACCCATTTGGTAAAGATATTTCTCTCCCATGCAATCAGAACAATACACCCAAACAGAGGAAAAAATATCAAAACCCCAAAACAACGACGGATCTAGGACCACACAAATAAATATCAAAACAAAACAACTCCAGAAAGAAAAAAGAAAAAAAAAAGAATCCCCTTAGGATGAGAAACACCTACATGAAACAGGGATAGTATTATTTTGCTATTTCCGTCCAATCATTGTATGCTACATGATAACTTTTTCTAAACTGTGAATGTGATTGATCAGGGATAGCAAAACAGCCCCATCTCATACAAGTTTTTCTGCCTTAGGATAGGACCCATGAATCATCACTTGAGGTCCATCTTGCAGAAGTACTTTGACAGCCTACCCAACCCCATTTCATTCTTGGATACGATTATCCACTACAATGAAGCATTCAATTCAAAGTGCAGAAAATAAAGACCTACTTGCTCATTCTGCATCAATCGTTTGCCTTATTTGCTAAAAGCTGGTTCTGTTTTTTTGTTCTAAAAGCTTGTTTTTCTTTTGAGTCAAGATGAATAAAAAAAAAGGGGTAGATAGCTTCAGACAAAACCAAAAATTTGCATTACGAATTTGGATGCAGAAATGAAAGCATCGTGGCTGTCGTAATTGTTGACGCACTTGTCCCCACCCACAAAACAACCTATCGATCTTGACTTCAGGCGGCTCTCTCAGCCAATTGGCTTCTGCTGCCTCCTCTCCTCACAACATAATAACCCTTTAATTTTTTGACACCAGGAAGAGAGAGAAACAAAGAATCCAAACACTCTTTTTTGAAGGGAATTTATCAAAATCAGACATGCATATTGCCAAGAGAGAAGAGTAAGAGCCATCTCACACCCACAGTTTTTTTGGACCAATTTACACACACACACACCTCTGCCTAACTGCCTCAAAATTTCAATGTCTCCTCTGTTTCCACTCATCCTCCTTCACATAACTGTGGCCGCCGCGCAACTCCGGCCAGGCCATTACTCGAAAACGTGCCCAGGAGCCGAATTCGTGGTCCGGGATGTCATGGAGAAGGCTCTGATTAGAGAGCCCCGGAGCCTTGCCTCTGTCATGCGCTTCCAATTCCATGACTGCTTTGTTAATGTAAGTAAACACTATCTTATCCTATCCAAGTAAAATTTTATATTTCCCAATACTTCTTTTGTTTTTTTTTAATAAATATTTTGCAGAGGCCTTTGTGTTAAAGATTTCTGGTTTGTACCTTTGTGTTAATGATTTAACTTGCATACTAATAGGGTTGTGATGCTTCTATGTTACTTGATGACACAACCACCATGCTTGGAGAAAAACTTTCCCTTTCAAATATAAATTCACTGAGATCTTATGAAGTTGTTGATGAAGCCAAGGAAGCCTTGGAGAAGGTCTGCCCTGGAGTTGTTTCATGCGCAGATATCATAATCATGGCCTCTAGAGATGCTGTTGCCCTGGTATTAAACTCTCTTTATCTATACCATATGTCACCTTTCAAAACAGAGTGGTAAGACTTGTAGTTTTTAAGTGCGTACACACAATTACTGAAACCAGTTGATTGACCCAAGGTCATCAAGATGGGATTGCCTGTAGAGAGAGAGAGAGAGAGAGAGAGAGAGTAACAACCTGTCGTTAAAGGATGAAAAGGGTAAAACTGTGGAAAGATAATTGATGGGTTATAAACTCTTTTTTATTTTCTCAAATCAAATTCCAACATCACTTGGTCTTGGTTAGAAAGAACTGTTCAGCTTAGGGGTGAAGTAGGCCAAACTTGAAGAATTGTATGTCAACTGTAGATTTTGTATTATGCCATGACATTTGTACCTTCTGTTGTAGAAAATTAATGTTACTAAAGAAAAATTGTGAAAGGAGTATAATTATTTTCTTAATCAGACTGGAGGACCCAATTGGGAAGTGAAGCTAGGAAGATTGGATAGCTTAACAGCTAGCCAAGAAGCCTCAGACAACATTATGCCAAGTCCAAGAGCCAATGCAAGCCTCCTCATTGATCTGTTTGGAAAATTTAATCTCTCTGTCAAGGACCTCGTTGCCCTTTCTGGGTCACACTCCATTGGCCAAGGTCGGTGCTTTTCCATCATGTTTCGGCTGTACAACCAATCCGGCACAGGTAGGCCAGACCCGGTCCTTGAACCAAAGTTTAGAGAAAAGCTAAACAAGCTTTGCCCGCTGAACGTGGACCAGAATGTGACCGGAGACCTTGATGCTACACCTTTTGTGTTCGATAACCAGTACTTCAAGGACTTGGTTGCAGGGAGAGGGTTTCTGAATTCAGATCAAACACTTTTCACATTTCCACAAACAAGGAAATTTGTGAAGCAGTTTAGCATTAACCAAAGCGAATTTTTCGAGGCCTTTGTTGAAGGGATGATAAAAATGGGTGACTTGCAGTTGGAGCAGCCTGGGGAGATAAGAAGAAATTGTAGGGTGG
>NW_018921765.1:47093-71143 GCF_002207925.1 Prunus avium
CCTTAGTACCGAGCTTCATGATTTGTGGGTACCAAGTTGGCTATGCACATTCTTTTTGTTGATGTGTGTGTAAAATCTCAAGCTATTGGAGTGTTCTATGAACCTGATGCAGCACACACTAAGCAGAAATGCAGCATACAGTCAGAAAGCACTACATTCAACCCAAAGAAAATCAACTAAAGATATAAGAGATGGATAGGCTTCCTCATTAAATAAAGAAAACAAGAACACATCATAGAACAATCAAAGAGACCTCAATAAAGAAAGTTCAACAAGAAACTATGCACACTTTGAAAATTCCAATTACCATCATTTGGATTGGTAAGAAAGTTTTTTTTTTAACTATACCAAATTCACCTAATGAGCATAATCTTGAAACGGATATAGCTAATGATTAAGCCATCTCATTAAATTAACATTACGGTAAACTTTCCCTCATTCTGTCGTGTCGAGGTTCTCTTAAATATTATGGTCACACTATTAAATATATATTTTTAAATAAAGAACGATAAAGGTGTCTCCCTATCCATCTATAGTAAGATAACAAATAATAGAAAAAGGAAATATTGATTTGTAAATCTTGTACTTTTGGCTAAATGATGTTTGAGTTGAATACAATAATCTTTTAAAAGAAGAATCTGCACTCAAAGGAAAGTAAACCGAAAGTGTTTGAAGTCAGATGTGCACTTTTGAAAATTCCAATTACCATCATTTGGATTGGTAAGAAAGTTTTTTTTTTAACTATACCAAATTCACCCAATGAGCATAATCTTGAAACGGATATAGCTAATGATTAAGCCATCTTGGATATATATTTCATCACATTAAATTAATATTACGGTAAAGTTTCCCTCATTCTGTCGAGGTTCTCTTAAATATTATGGTCACACTATTAAATATATATTTTTAAATAAAGAACTATAAAGGTGTCTCCCTATCCATCTATAGTAAGATAACAAATAATAGAAAAAGGAAATATTGATTTGTAAATCTTGTACTTTTGGCTAAATGATGTTTGAGTTGAATACAATAATCTTTTAAAAGAAGAATCTGCACTCAAAGGAAAGTAAACCGAAAGTGTTTGAAGTCAGATGTGCACAGATGTCGAATGTGTCCCCAACCCCACCATTGGTGATATGGGGGAAGCTTATTACTGTTTTGGATTGGAAAGTCAAGACGCACAGGAGTTTCGAATTTGGCAATGGAGTAAGTTGGGTCTGCAAGCATATAAGTTTTGAATGGACCACTCAAGCGATTTTGTGTGTGCCCCATTTGTCCAAAGACAAAAATTTCCTTTCAACTTTAGTATAACCCTTCTTCTTTTCTTTATTATGTGTGCCCCTATTCTTTTTGTAGCTTTTAAGTTTACGTTTACTGCTTGAGTTGTTTTTCATTGGACTTTGAAAGAACACTTTTTGCCTTATTTTTCTTAGTATGGTTGCCCTAAGAGCATCTCCAGCGCGCAAGGCCAACTCAGGCAGAGGTAGCCCAAGGTCTAGAATCCAACTCCACCGTGCCAAGTCCAGTTCAGGCTGCTGCCTGTGCTAAATGACACAATGCTGATGTCATAATGACATTAGCAACTAAAACAAATTGAAAAAAAAAAAAACCCAAAATTTCAGAATTTTTTAATTATAAATACTTAGCCATATTCTTTACTTCTCACACCAAAAACTCTATACAAATTCATCTCCTCATATCTCATGTGAATAGTAATTACTCTTGTCCTAACCCATAGGGGTGGAAACAAAATTGCAAGGGCTGCCACTATTCATGTGAATAGTGACAGCCATTGCCTTGCCTTTGCCCATAAGGGTGGAAGTGCTCTAATATTTACGAGCTAAACCCTAAGCAAAGTAAGTGTAGACTGCAAATGTTTGTTAACGAGACTTTAACAATTTAATTTTAAACAAATTAATATGACTTGGTCGAATAACGTATAGAAGTGTTTTCAAATGAATGATGGGATCACGTAGTTAAAGTTGGAAGATATCTCGAGTTCGAGTCTTCTTTACCTCATTCATGAAAAGGTAAATGACGGGTAATAAGATAAGGAGATATTTAGTCATATAACCATTTTTAGCACAAAAAATATAAATTAAATCCTATAACATTTAATTTTTATAAACAAACCCAAAAAATAACAGCTGGCTCTATTTTATTTAATTTTGATTATTAAATTTCTTTGATGCCCTATTGAGTGTTTTGGGTTTGTTTATGAGGTTTTGGGGTTGGGCTTGTTTTAAGAAATCGATGGCAATTTTGCAATTTATAAGAAGTTAAAAGCCTTTTTGTTATGTTGTAAATGGGGTTTGGGTGTGTTTCTAAAGTCCATTTCATATAGGGTATTTTTATAATTTGTGTCCCTATATTGGGTATAATAGTAAATCTTCCTAAGATAAGTTGAAAACAAAACTACGTGAAAATGACACCTAAATTTACGTATGATGAATGAATCTTTGAGTGTTCACGGGGTTTGGGTGTGTTTCTAAAGTCTATTTCATATAGGGTATTTTTATAATTTGTGTCCCTATATTGGGTATAATAGTAAATCTTCCTAAGATAAGTTGAAAACAAAACTACGTGAAAATGACACCTAAATTTCTGTATGATGAATGAATCTATGAGTGTTCACTATCAAGTTGAAGAAAGTTTGTAGTATGCACATTAAAAAGTTTTTTCAATTAAACTGTACCCATTTATCCATTTCAATAACCTTTTTCCTGTTACCAAATTCCATGTGCCCACCCCACTCTTTCTGCTCTTTGGACAAAAAGAGGCTCAATTCCCAAACCTTAGAAATATACCCTCACTAGATAGATGGTGCAAGGTGGGGGTCGCCATTGGAGTAATAGAGAGGGAGAGAGAAAGAGGAAAGAGAAGATCTTTTGGCGGTGAGGAAGAAGCATTTTTGCTCGTCACACTAACCCAATATAGCCATTCTTTTCAATAATTAACACATGTCTTAAGTTAAAAGTGCTCTTAATGGTTTGGCACACATCAAAAAGTTAGAAAAGAAACAGAGTGGGCACAAGTCATTTGATAATAGAAAAATTGAACTCCCTGCGAATCGCGGCCTTTGAAAATTGCAATATTAATGCTTCTCAGTATTGTCAGCCTTATGAATGTGACTAGAGGGAGACCCCTATTTCTCTAGTATTATGGCCCTGCAACTATGACACTAGTTGGTTCATTGAATACGAAATGCAGGATAGCCGCCGCTAACTAAATTCACACTATTAACAGGGAGATAAACGTTTTTGGAGTGGCTGAACACAATAACCATTGCACATCATTCGAAGCAAAATATAATAGAGGGAACATCAACCCCAAAAAGAAGGAATATGAATGTTTTTAAGCTTATAATATGAACATGTCTTACATGATATACATTCATTGCTTTTCTTTTTTCTTTAAAAAAAAAAACAAAGAGGAATTCATTGATAACAATTAAGAGGATGCATACAACAATATCATCTCGTACAATTGGCTCCAGCCAAAGGGGAACATCTTCAATCCAAGTTGCAATAGAATTACAATTAAGTGCTAGAAGATGAGCTACTTGATTGCACCTCCTTAGACTGAATAAAACAGTAATTAACATCATCAAATTGTTGTAGACTCCTCTTATTATCATCAATGAGATGCCCATCTAATGCCAATGACTCTTCCTCACCATTCTTCAAGTCATTTACCACTACTTGCAAACATTGGCGGACCCAATGAAGGACAACTGTGGGCACTTGCCCACACTTACAAAAAAGTTGCAGCTATATAATCCCACCCAACTCATATTTTTTAATTTTTTTAGGTCTTTCTTAGGTGGAGCCCCCACATGGCCCATCAAATACATACACTTTAAACCTAAAGTTTATATTAAAAAGGAAAAACCTTATGTTATAAAAAAAGAATAGAGATCCCATCAAGTACACTCATTCTGTAATTTTGTGGAGAACTTAGTCACCAAGTTTACTTTAAACCCAAATATTTTTTGTTTGACTATATATCAAATGGCTTATCAATATTTGTTTCAACCCATAAATAGTCAAAATAATAATGGGCATCAAAATCAAAACATCTTTTTTATATATATTGAAATTATAGGATTGCATTCTTAATTCAGCCAAAAAAGCTACTAGCCACAAAAGGACATTACAATAACGGAGCTGTCTAACATCAAAATTAAGACAATCTGGTGCGCTTCCATTAACGATCACTCTAGATCGAATAAACTCTGGCATAGGCATCCCAACTAAGATTGCTTACTCAAAATAACCAAAAAAATATAAAGCTTGAAAAACCAAGCCATAACAATACAAATATAACTCTCACAAATGAGAGATGAAAGTGAAAACTACACAGAGAACCCATGGAGTCTCTATGACTTATTCCAAACATAAAGAAATCGCAAAAAGAATGGTGGTGGAGATCGAACGCCGAAACGCAGGTGGAGATCTGACGACGAGACGCAGCCGCATGTGACGGTTGGAAGAAAATCATAACAAAACGAAGACAAATAGGGAAAAAATTTTATCTTTGAAAATGAGGGGAGAAGAGAGGGAGGAAGAACAGTGGCTTCCTCCCCCTCAAAGTGAAAACGACTCTATTTTTTGAGAGCAAACTCAAAACATATCTAATGATAGCATAAATGTTGCATTCCTAAGAGGACACAAATTAATGTGCAAACAACCAATTAAAAATACCCGCAAGTGCACGAATCTGTTGAAGTATAGATTATGTAAGTACGGGGTCGATCCCACGAAGAACTTGTCGGCTTCCTATAAGTTCTAATTTGAGTACGTAAAGAACACTTAATTGACACACCACAAATGCACAAATGCAAAATGGAAACTAAAAATGAGTAAAGAAGTGTAAAAGAAATGAAACAACACAAGAAAACTAAACAAAAACACAAACAGCATTTTCTATCACCCTTTTATCACCCATTTATCACCTATGAACAGTGCTAAAGCGACCGGTCGTCAGGTAAAAGCGACCGGTCGTTTTTGGGCAGATTCGTTTTCTCTGTTTTTCAGTTTCGACCTCTGTCCAGTGTTTTGCCTATAACTTTCCAACCGTACGTCCAAAATTCACGTTCTTTATACGGTTGGATTCAGCACACAAAAACGAAGAACACATCGCGGACCAAAAGTCCAAAACAGTTACGAAAATAAACAGAATTCAGTAAACAAGACACACAACGTATCAAACACACAACTCACACACACATTGGGGGGGAGGGGTTTTGGTTTGGTTCAAGTGACCTATTTCTATTGCATGAAAGTAAATGGACTTTGAATTTAAATGAGAAAGGCAGAGATGAATTATCGAATTGTGAAATTAAAATGTAACAAACACTAGGGTTTCGGAATCCACCCTAAACAATTCTACCCAAGTTCATGAATACTCAAGTAATGAACTCTAAACGTGTTGATGAAGATGTTCGCAATCAAGACCATGGGTCGTAGCTCAAGACGCATTGATTCTCTCTAATATACGTAAAGTGCATGGTTCGTGCTACAATACTTGTGCCCTCCCCATAACCGAACCTAGGTATGGTTCGTACTTCGATTCAATTACAAGGAGAACCCATTAAGTTCAAAGAGAATATGAACATCACAAGAATCCTAATAGCATGGTGTTTACATTAGGGATTCAAGAAACCAATTCACATGGATGATTCTTACTTCATCCATTTATTGCTTAGGATAACATGAAGATACACATAATCCCAACAATCTCAAGAAGCATGCTTTCAAAGATGGCCAACCAAGGAAAAACACACATCAAGGAAAGATTAATTTGGTGAATTGGAATTCATCAACAATATCTAGAAATTCATACACTCAAGCATCAAAACAAAAAGGTAATCATGTTTAGGGCTTCAACCTAAGCCCTAGCTAAATAAGAAGTTACATTGAAACTAAGAAATTACAAGAAACAAATAAAATGAAAGAAACTAAGAACAAAGAGGAGAAAGAGAATGCATCTTCAACCCCTTGGATCCTTGCCTCAAGGCTCCCCAAGGTTCTCTCTAATTGTTATGCCATTCTTATCCATTTTAATAATTAATTAAATTATATTGCGATTTATGGTATATGTGGAACCGCAACTGCATATTGCGGTCAGTTTTATAAACCGCATGTTGCAATCAGTTTTCATGATAAATCAGTTTAGTTGCGATAAAACCTCAGTTGATATTTGTAACTTTTCGATTTTTCGGTCTAAAATGCCAACCCTAGGAAAAAAAAACATACATGTTTGACAGTGCCACCCTTATCATGCATTTTTAACTACAGATTAAATACTATCAATTATCAAAAGCATGTAAACTTTTGGTATTCCATTGTATATTTGAGAAGAGTGCTTTTGGCTCTGAAGTACATCCTTCATTGATGTACTTCACACCTAAAATTCCAAGCCTCATTTGGAGAAATTTTTAGGAAGAAATTTTTTAAACTATAAATTTAGTGTCATTTAAATGTAACATGTCTCATTTTGTGTCCCTCATGTGTCCCCATTTTGTTTCATAAATGCATACCAATCTCACAATTAGTAATTTAGTATTATGATCATGGTATATTTTTAAATATATTTATTTTGAGTACAATAAATTAGGGGAGGGGGTTTATACAAATATTCATTGGATGTTTGGAGGTTTTGAACCTCTGCACACATGAGTAGAGTGGAGGTGTAAGAGCTCAACCAACTAAGTTATACCCTACTAGCATATTAAATATAATTTTTTGAAGAGAGAGATAAGGGTCTCAATTTCCATCCATAGAAAGATACATAAATTTGGCAAAAGAGAAGAAGAAGAAAGATAACAAATAATAGAAAATAGGAAAAAGTGATTGATTGGCAATCATCCACTTAAGGGTCAAATGCTCCTGGAGATGAGCACCCTATCAATCTATTCTTGAAAATGGAACAATATGCACTACAAGGAAAAAACAAACCAGAATTATTTGAAGTGAGATATCCATGAATGTTGAAAAGCTCGTGAATATTGCTGTTTTTGATGGATGACTCTCAGTGATTCTGTGTGCGCCCATTTGGTCAAAGATAAGAACTTCCTTTCAACTCAATAATTTTTTTTAATGTCTTTCACATGTAGGTAGCGTGAGTTTGTACCAAAGTAGGGCATTAAAATAATTAGTTTGTTTGATTGAAATCTTCTGAAATGAGGCATGATGGTCTTGAGTTGTTCACGCCTTGGTGGGTGAAGTCGCACAAAACACACTCTTTATCCTCAGATTAGTAGGGTCCCCCAACCACAAAGGGTGAGTGGCAAACTTTTAGTTTCAAATCACACTATAACATTCATTTTCAACAAAAAGAACCATGTGAGCTCACTACGAGAAACTGTTGTTAAAGAAGTTTGTAATTGCAGCACGATAAGAAACTGTTTCTGACAATGGCTATCTATCTATATCAAAGGTTCATGCAAATTCTGACCTTTTAAATTTTGGTCTGATCAGCCTTGGTGAATGTGAATGGAGGGAACTTCCATTTATCTGGTATTTTGGAGAAAAACTTAGTTGTAATGGGGATAACTTTGTTTTTCTATCTCCGATTAATAATGATATGTCATGTGGAACTGTTATCACACATGTCATAGCATTATTGAACGGGGATAGCAAAGTAGTGTTATACCTGTGACATGGAAGTCTTTCTTGGTATTTGGGGTCCTACATGAAACTAGGACACTTGTAGCATATGGGTTCATTCAATACATGGGCCACCACATCGACAGAAAAACAAACATTTTTTTAATTATTTTTGGAGTGATGGCTTGGATGATTTACAATGTTAATCTAGAATCTAGAATATAATTCTACAACTTTAGTTCTTAGATATAGTTTAGTAAGTTGTTCAATATTCAATCTTCATGGCTTCCTTTCGGCCTATTTTGTTTGGGAAAAGGTGTTAAGGGTCAAATCTCAAATATACATAAAAAGGTCTTATCATGACCAATTGGGTAAACTGAAGAAGAATAGTTATCTCTTGGGCCGGTTAAAGGGTTATTCTCAAGCCACTAGGTTTTATTCTTAGCGTTGACAAAAGGATCTATCAAGTTTATATACTCAAGGAGAATATGGACGTTCTGGTCAAGAGAAAGAGTTACTGTGGGGATTTGTATTCCCTTCAACATAAAAGTGAGCAAATAAAAGACATGTGGGGATTTGTTTTGCAAGATTTAGCATAAAATTGAGCTGGCTTTGCTCTTTCTTCATGCAATATTAATTGCAGACATTAAATGGCTGCTAATATTTGTTTTAGTCCATTCCACGTTACCGGCCTTTGTGTGTTGGGATTTGGTAAAGCAAAGCAATGGATTAATACATAACATCTTTTGAAACTGAGTCAAATAACCATTAATGTCAGTCAACCGTTTTGAACTCATTAAAGAGAGTTAAGTGTAATTTCCTTTTGAAAGTCTACCAAGGAGTGTAAATAACACGGTCGGTGTTATCTACACTCCTTTATAAAGGAGTGCAGGAATACAAGTGAAGAGCTAAAATAACATTTCATGTAATTTTTTATTTTATTTTTTTTCACATTTTTAAAATGACAGTATTATTTATATTCTTTCATAAGAGTGTACGAATACAAGTGAAGAGCGCGAATAAAGTTTCCTCCTATAACTCAAAGGCGGTAGTATTGAATTGATAAATAGGGATGCAACAGGTAATCCAATACTATTGCCTTTGTGTCATAAACTTACCCCATATCACTAAAAACAAAAAAGAGAGAGAGAAAACAAAAAAAGGGGAAAGAATCATTTTACACACCCATTGATTCTGTACATGCACAGAAGCATCAAACAAGCTTAAAAACCCTCAAACGGAACTCCAAACTTCACCAGCTCATATACACACCTACCTAGTAGTGAGCATTGTCTCAAAAATTCAATGTCTCCCCTCTTTTCACTCTTCCTCCTCCACATAATAGTCAGCGCAGCCGGTGCACAACTCCAGCCTCATTACTACTCAAAATCGTGCCCAAAAGCCGAAGCTGTGGTCCGACAGGTCATGAAGAAGGCTCTGATCCGAGAGCCCCGGAGCCTTGCTTCTGTCATGCGCTTCCAATTCCATGATTGCTTTGTTAATGTAAGTGAACTATATATAAAAATTACAATCCTGCGTTTCCTTATAAGCTTTTCTTCAACAACTAATTAATTGGTTCCCTCTTTGGTTAAAAAAAATCTATAGGGTTGTGATGCTTCATTGTTGCTTGATGACACACCAACAATGCTTGGGGAAAAACTCGCCCTTGCAAACATAAATTCACTGAGATCTTATGAGGTTGTTGATGAAGTCAAGGAAGCCTTGGAGAAGGTCTGCCCTGGGATTGTCTCTTGTGCAGATATCATCATCATGGCCTCTAAAGATGCTGTTGCATTGGTATGAAACTCTCTTCTCTATATCGTTACTTCGATCTTCTTTTAGTGGAATTTCTCTTCCTAATATTCGAAGAGATCCGAATTCGAACCCCCCTCTGTTGATATAAAATGAAAAAAAAAGTGATGAATAATAATCAACATGGGCTTGGTTTGAGTGCAAAGTGTATAGTTCTTTTCTGCTTATGGTTTGTCCATAATTAAAAAAATTAGTGTTAATCAGACAGGAGGACCTGATTGGAAAGTGAAGTTAGGCAGATTGGATAGCTTAAGCGCCAGCCAAGAAGCCTCAGACAACGTTATGCCAAGTCCAAGAGCCAACGCAAGCTTCCTCATTGACCTGTTTGGCAAATTCAATCTGTCTGTCAAAGACCTTGTTGCCCTTTCTGGTTCACATTCCATCGGCCAAGCTCGGTGCTTCTCCATCATGTTCAGGCTGTACAACCAATCTGGCACCGGCCGGCCAGACCCTGTCATTGATCCAAAGTTTAGAGGAAAGCTAAACAAGCTCTGCCCTTTGAATGTGGATCAAAACGTGACCGGAGACCTTGACGCTACACCGGTAGTGTTCGATAACCAGTACTTCAAGGACTTGGTTGCGGGAAGAGGGTTTCTGAATTCAGATCAAACACTTTTCACATTTCCAGAGACTAGGGCATTTGTTCAACTGTTTAGCAGGGACCAACATGAGTTTTTCAAGGCCTTTGTTGA
This sequence comes from Prunus avium, assembly GCF_002207925.1. The sequence goes on from NW_018921765.1 coordinate 57,208, forward strand.
GGGGATGATAAAGATGGGTGACTTGCAGGTTGAGCAGCAAGGTGAGGTGAGAAGAAATTGCAGGGTGGTTAACAGCGGTCTTCCTGTAACCCCACGTACCTGACTTGAGAGGGCATGGTGATGTTAGAATAAACACCCATCAATGGAATTGACTATATTTTATCTTTATCGTCACTTTTTTCTTCTTCTTTTTTTTTTTTTTTCTTTTTTTTTGGGGTGGTTGATTAATTATGAATCCTTAAAACTTTTTTGTTTTTGCTGATCAGGGCCAATCCATCTAATTTTTCTGTACTCTTGGTTTATTGTTCATGCCGGCTTTTCAAAAGGTTAATTCCAAAACCAATGCGTTCATCTAAAATTCAAACCAATGTTACTTAATTGAATTTTCAACATTGCACATCATTTAGTATGGAATTCCGAAGTTTCCGAGTCTCTGCATTTATCATAGGTGCATTTATTAACCTCAAACTCACTCACCATTTGCACCTTAGCCAATACTTATGAAATAAAAAATAAATAAATAAAAGTTCCAACAAGCGACAGCTACCTCCCTCCCTACCCAGCCCCTCACAGCCAGCCACGGCCGCCGCTCACTAGGTCCCATAATTGGTAGGCATATATAAGATATCAATTGCAGTACTTGTGGAGAATTATTCGTGATCAAGATTTGATAAAATTATTCCCTAGTTGTAGAACTGGATTATCACTAGAGGTTGGTTCTGGAGTCAGGAGAGATTCCTAGCAATGAAGGACTTCAATCCGTAGGCCTTGTTGAGAGTCAGTGATCCAAAACTAAGAGAGATAGAATAGAACCATGGGTGGCTGGCAGTGGGGTAGGTAAGGAGAGGTAAGGGGGCTGGGTCGGGTGGGGTGTTCATGTTTGATGAGACATTTTTTATTTATTTATATTTCAAAAGTTGGATACAGAGAGTAAGGTGCAAATTGTGAGTTTTATTTATGTTAGTACAATAATGCTAACTAGCCCCTTGGCACGCATGTCCCAAGTGGTTTTATTTTTTAATTTTATTTTTATTTTTAGAATTAAGAAAAGATAACATGGGTAATTATGTTCTATAAAAGTAGGACCTATTATTTGATTTTGTTTTTAATTTTAATTTTTTTTAATATGAAAAAATTATAAATTTATCATATTATCCTCATTTAATTAATCATTTCAATTCTTAATGTTTGAATTAACTAAGAGCATTTTCTAGTATTTTGAATATTTCACCATTCTTTGCCTTTTTCTTTATATATATAGGTGTGGACTAATTAGAATTCATTAGATTAATCTAATGGTTAGTATTAGTTCAAATGTGTAAAACTGCGCCGATGCTAAATACAAAGGCTCGGATCTTTCAAGATGGTGTAGTATGCTATAAATTTTGGCTTCTCTCATCATACGAAATTGAGAATAGGGGAGAATTGCAGAACAGGGAGAGAAAGGGAGAGAAGGTATACCACCAATAAATTCCAACATTAAATGCGCAAACAAAATTTGAAATGTCAACCACTTAACATGCTCGACATCCATAATAAAATCACGAAGGCTCAAGTAAGCAATCAAAAATACATTAAACTATCTATGATGCTCATTCGCTCACTAACTCATTGACTAAAAGATCAAAATTTGTTCCAGAGACCTAAGCAGCAGATGGCTTAGAAGCACCAGAAAGTCTCGATCTCCTCTTGGCTAAGCTCTCACTGCGTCGATCACGCTGCTCCTTCAACCTGGAAGCAAGGAGCTTTTGATACTCTGCTGCCTCAGACTTCGCCTTTGCAACTCTCTTCTTCTTCTCTGCGATCCTTGCTCGCTTCCTCTGTAAAGTCAATGGAGTAACCAGTCTCTGAATTTTGGGAGCTTTGCTGCACTTTTTGCCTGCAAACCATTAAATTGAGTATTTTATCTCAAGGGCAGAGACTCGCAACAAACATAAACGGAAATTTTATCACTGCATGGTGACTAATATTCTAGCAGAGTATCTTTTTCATATTTCTGTTGTGTGAAAACAAAATTTATAGACCGAAAATATAACCCACCAGTTTTGCTTGTGAATGTTCTGCGGTAGGTGTTGACATACTTCCTCACATCATCATCCTTGGTGAGGTTAAATAGTTTCCGGATCTTTGATGCCCTCTTTGGACCTCTCATTCTTGGCTTTTCAACATCAGTCAGTCCAGGAAGGTCATTGTCACCTTTCTTAACAATAACCAAGTTCAATACAGAGAGGTCTGGACTGACAATACATCCACGAACAGACTTCCTTCTTCGCTCTCCATTCCTCCTTCCGTATCCACGGAAGCACGGGGTACCTAAATAAACAATATGCATCAATCAGTTTCATTGCCCAAAAGTGTTGAGCCAAGAGAAATCTAATATTAGGTACTACAACATGAACTCAAAATCAATTGCTGGTCTCTCTCATACACAAATTGGTACATTATAACATACCTCTATGGAGCAAAAGGCGAACACGGCCTGGGGTTAACACTCCTTGCTTCATAGGAAAGCCTTGCTTGTCACAGCCTCCCATAATTTTAAATAGATAGCCCTTGAACTCCTGTAAAAGAAGGAAAAAAACTGTAATGAGTACTCTATTGTAAGATAACTAAAACATCAAATCTCGCAAACGATAAATACCTCGCCCAGGGCATCACCATTGACTTCTTGAGAGATCCTCTTGTCCCAGAATGCACGACTACATGTCAAAGAGTTTAGTGGTCATAATCTAAGATACATTAAATAAAACATTGTTTAGGATACAATCTGTTAATAAAAATTAAAAAAACCTGAGCACAAGATATGTCAAGCTAAAGTCTAGAATGAAATTGGCAAAACCATAAATAGAAACATGTGAACATAATTAACAATACACGATGTGTCTGTCACTGGAAAATGTACTTCCAGCAACTATAAAACACTTTGAAGTCAATTCGCTCTTTATAACCCAAGGGGTCGTTTGGTACGGCGGACTGTCATGGACTGGACTAAATCCTGGGACTGTCTTGGATTAGCTCGGATTGGACTAAGCTGGATTAAGTACTGACCTACGTTTGGTGCTGCGTCGGACTAAGAAGCTGGATTGTAAAAATAGTGAAGACCTATGTTTGGTGCTGTGTCGGACTAAAAAATAATTCTTGTAATATTTAAATTTAATTTGAAATTTTAACCTAAAAATAAATAAATGCTACAAAGAAACACAATTCAAAGATTTAAAACAATAAAACAAATAAAATTATGATTGTTTATGAAGAATAAAATTTTGATATTTTTTTTTTGGCTTCTCAGAGTATTCTTAATTTCCTTGGTATTTACGAAGTAAATATACATCAGGTATAAAAAAAGAATCATATGGCATCACCACAGTACACAAATATTACTTGAAAACCCTAGTCAATAAGCAAAAGGTAAAATGCACATTCAGAACAAATTCTCTGACACAGAGCTGGAATTCCATAAAGAAATATACTGCAGGGCAATCCTTCTACTTATCCATAAGCACATAGTGCAAAAAGTTAACCTTAATAGAAGGCTACATACTAACTAAAATGAATAAAAGAATTGTTACCACAAGTTTACTTATGAGCATGACATTTTGAAGTAAAAATTTAAAATCATTCACTCCATTTGTAATCTTTATTCTCATAAAATGCATCCAAAATTTTCCATCGTTTTCTAAAATACTCAATTCATTTGGTGTAATTGTGGAAATACCAAAAGAAATTCCTTTTTCATCAAGTAATGAAATAAACCCAGAATGCAATTCTATTTCTCACCAACCTCCTAGTCATCAGTTAGATAAAATGATCGTTACTCATACAAAGAAGATGCAATTCATGCCGCCTACATCCATCCACTACATTGCTAACCAAACATATAGCTAAATTGAAAAATAAAACTTCTCCAGTCTCCTCAAGATGAAATGATTGCTATAATCGACAAGCTCACAACCCTAAACTCATAATTCCAGTTTTCGTTTTCTTCTAATAATTTTTCCGCAACCAAACAGACCTCAAGTTCATAAGATCGATCCAAATCTATCAACAACCTCTATTGCCTAACAAATAATGATACTATCCTTTCCCAAAAGTAAGCAAAATACGAAATGGAGGAGAATTAGAGGGAGGGTTTTAGTACAGTTTAGCGTCATCGTCAATCTCGAGCTTCTTCTGGCACCCAGTGGTGGGATTCGCAATGTTAAACTGAAACAACAGAAAGCCGATCGGTGAAAGACTGAAATGCATTAGAATTGGGGATCGGAGAAAGTAAGACGGATATACAAACCTTCATGTTTGCTCCGCTGCCACGGCCAAGATGAGAGAAATGGTCCTCTTGCTAAACCACTCGAATTCAAGGAGTTCCTGGCAGCTTGTTAGGGTTTTGAGGATGAACCTGAGAGGAATTTATATATAGACGAGGCATATGGGACGCGGAATTGGCCCCCAAGCTTGGGATATGGTGAGTTTACACTTGAAAACGTGGATGAGTTCGTTGGGCCCAATCTCCTTAGAGGGAGTACTGGGCTGGGCTTCCAGTTTTTATTATAGAAATTTATGATTTTTCTCTTGATGCACTCTCTTTTTAATCCAGCATATATATATTTGTGGGCTAACTGGACTTCAATTAAATTTTTTTTTTCTCTCTTAAGGCCTTATCCAACCCATTTGGGGCTAAACCCAAATTTCCCCCCTCTAAAAGTAACTATTTGATTTTGCTCGGACTCAAACCGTTTTTTTACTCCAACCCTTCAAACTCAAATTTTAAGTCCGCAACTTTATTAAATTGTTTAATAATTGTTTAAGTTTTTTTTTATATTTTTTTAATGGATAACTTTTCTTCGTTTAATCTTTTTTAAAATTGAAATTCCACAAATATAATTTGTGGTAGATTATTTGAGAAATGGGTGGGTATTTATAGACTTCGGAGTGATTTTTGGGGTTAGATCTGATTTAGATTAATTTAAAATATTATTTTGACCACTAGATCTTTATTATTTTACCATTAAAATAACTTGGATTTAATATAGATCATTGATTTGGGTTACTATTGAAATAATATATATATTTTTAAAAGAAAAAAGGGTGGTTTGAATTGTGACGTTGGATTCCAAAGACTACATCACAGCGCGCGACATGTGGCGCTAAAAGGTCTACAACAGTAGCAGCGCGAGCCCTTTTCACAGTTGCTTGCATATGGTTTGCGTCAGTTTTTAGTGGGCTCCATCAAAAAAATTCCAGTACAGGCAATAGTTGGATTGGTATTTAACCCCAAATTTGAGTTTTCTCAAATTTTGGCCCCTTACTTTTCTTGGGTTGAAAGGAATATTGGGCTAAAATTTGGGATATTTTGGATTTGGCCTCACGAGTTAGAGATGGCCTAATGAATCAGATTAAAACAAAAAAGGTGATTGTGCTAGTTAGAGTGATATATGCTTAAGCAAAAATTCTAAGTTTTCACTCGAGGTCGAAGCACATTCATGTGATGTGTTATATTCCAAAAAACTACACCTTGAGAACATTCTTTTTTTTTTTTTTTTTTTGGATCAAGACACCTTGAGGACATTCATATTGATAACAACAATTCGGATATAGTGACAATCCTTACCTAACGACAAAGTATTAGCTATACATTTTTTTTGGTCAAAAAGTATGAGCTATACATAATGGCAACATGCATGATACCTAAGTTGGGAGGGGGAGACTGGCAGGCTATCCTTGCTTTAGTGGTAGAGAGAGATAAAGACAAAGTTAAAAGGTAAGAAAAACCATAAAATGAGGTGGTTAATGCATGAATGGCTACAAAACCAACGCAAGGATGAACATGGGGTGGAAATGTTTTCTTAGCTCATTGGTGATAATCAAGCAAGTAAGAACAGAGGAAACGAAGAAGAAACTGACAGGTTATGGAATTTTTTTTATTGATTTTCTCTGTTAAACCTTACAATATTAGTTGGCTCAGTATTTATAGAGTTTAGCTTTTAACTGAATACATGAGCTATTAAATGACTTAGGGCTCGTTTGGGAGTGCTTCTTTCCGAATCGCTTATGCTAGTAGCGCTTATGCCAGTAGCACTTATGACATAAGCGCTTCTACAAAGAAGCAGTTTGTCGTTTGGATGTCATTTAAAAGTGTTTTTACACTACATAAAAGCATTTTTTATATTTTGTTGAGTGTTTGGCTAACACAGTAAAAGCGCTTTTAAAAGTACTTTAAAAAAAATTTAAAGAATCCCAAAATATTATAATAAACACAGGAAATAAAAATTCATAAGATCCCAAAATAAAAACATGACTTAAAAAAGTATGAAATTCCCAAAATAAATTCAATTATCACAATGCAGGAGAGGAGGGGCTGCAAGAAATAGATGCATATCCTTAAGAATCTGTCGTATCCACGAAACCTCAGATGCAGAATGAGCCAAAGCCTTATACCCGGCTTATGTAGAACTTTTTGAAACAGAAGTTTGCTTTAGATGACCGTTATCAGGAGGAGAAGGAGAACTCATAGGGAGTATCACTTGTAATTGTGCATCTGTAAGGACAAGCAACATAGTGGAAGGGCAAGGAGGAGTAGCAAATGAAGTAGAATCCTGCAGAGATGTATGTAAAGATGGTGGTATAGATGACCTAAGTGGGATATTAGCAGAAGCCGTGGGTGGAGCAGGGGCTGAAGGTAAAATGACTGGAAGAAGCAAGGGAGAACTAGGCACTGGAGAAGAACTTGAGGTATGGGTTGAGTGCATTAGCTTAAAAGGAAACACAGTCTCATCATGAACAACATGCCTAGACAAAAATAATCTCCCTGAATCTCTGTTATAGCAAATAACTCCCTTATAACCATTAGCATATCCAAGAAATATGCATTGACAAGTCCTAGGTTGCAACTTGTTATCATTATAAGGTCTAAGATATGGAAACACAGCATACCCGAAAACCCGTAGGGACTGTAACTCAGGTGGGTTCTGAAACAATTTTTGATAAGGTGAGCAAAATCCCAAAGTCCTAGAAGGCATTCGATTGATCAAAAAACTAGCATGCAGACAGGCATGTGACCAAAACTGAAGAGGTAAAGCTGCTACAGTTAGTAAGGTAACAGAAGTCTCAATTATATGCCTATTTTTCCTTTCCACTAACCCATTTTGTTGGGGAGTGTAAGGACAAGATGCCTGATGCAATATCCCTTTAGATGTCAAAAACTATTTAAACAAATGACTTTGATATTCTCCTCCCCCATCAATTTGCAAAATCTTAATAGAAGCAGAAAATTGGGTAGAAATAAAGGCATGAAACTTGACAAAAGTAGAGTAAACATCTGATTTATTGATAAGAGGAAACATCCAGATAAATCTGGTACAATCATCAACAAACAGGACAAAATATCTATAATCCTCAATGGATACAACTGGAGATGGACCCCAAATATCACTATGAACTTTATGAAAGGGATGTACTACTCTGTCAGAATTTACAGGAAAAGGAAGCCTAGACATTTTACCACCTAAGCAAGCTGAGCAAATGGATGAAGAATCGGGAGAACATACTATTTGAGAAAAGTGCAACATCTTCACTAGTACTTCATTAGTAGGATGGCCTAGGCGTTGATTCCACGTGATGCGGTTTATTTTCTGACCAAGAAAGGCTGTGGGGGAAGAAACATAAGTGAATGGTAGATATTTAGGAAAATGATAAAGGCCTTTGCTACTCCTTCCCTTGAGAAGAACTGCCCTTGTTGCCTTGTCGTGCACACAAAAACCAACATCATCAAAGGTAACCATGCAGTTATTATCTTGACAGAGCTTGTAGACAGAAAGCAAATAAGTTGATAGTTGTGGAACATGCAGAACATTAGGTAATAATAAAGACTGAGAAGAAGTGATAGGAAGATTGGCATGGCTAATATGTTGAACATGCAAACCTTCCCCGTTACCAACAATTATCTTGTCATCTTGATCATATGGAGTAGCAGTCTTAAGCACAGATAAATTTGGTGTCATGTGATGAGTTGCTCCTGTGTCTGCAATCCAATTGTCTTGAGACTCAAACCCTTGTGCGTGAGCAGTCATAGCCTGGTTCTAACTCTTCTGGTTTCAAGCAACCATGGAGTACATTACGTGTAGCCAAGTTATGTTAAAGATATATTACGTGTAGCCAAGTTGTCTTAAGCTGGTGTGCCAGCTGTCAATGTGTTACGTGAGTTGTTATTAGTCTAAAGCCTCGGTCGATCGCTGTGCCTCTTAACGTGATTTCTTGCTCTTTTCGCTTGCTGTTCTCAGGTCTCTAATTCTTTCTCTCAGTTCTTGGTTCACTGTTTATCTTTAAGAATGGTGAATTTGTGTCTCCTTGGGTAATTTTTCGACATTTGGTGACAGTGATATGAAATTTGTTGCTTATTCTTCGATTTCTCTTGATTCTTGGTGATTGATCTCTAGTGAATTTTGTTGATTTCATGGCACGAAGCCTTCTTTCTTTGGATTTTCTGTGATTTGTTGGCACGAAGCCTTGTGTAACGCATTCTTGTTCAGGCACGAAGCCTTGTAGTGATTTCTTGCATCGATTGTGTTTGATTTTGGGTCGGTGTGTTTTTCTGTGAATTCTTCTTTGAATCTGGTCATGACGGTGAATTCGCCCAAAATTGAGGGTTTGCTGGGGATGCTTACCATTCGCTTGAATGATGATAATTTCGTAAAGTGGTCCTTTCAATTTCAATCAGTTTTGCAAGGTTATGATCTTTTTGACCACTTTGATGGCTCCTTTGTTTGTCCACCGAAGTTTGTCATTGATATTGAGCTCGGTGTCACTACTGAGGTCACTGATGCTTATAAGAGTTGGATTCTGCTAAAACATAGAGAATATTGAGAGTAGAGAGTGGAAAGTGTAGAGAGAATGAGAGTTGTAGAATATTTTTTTTCGCTTGCTGTTCTCAGGTCTCTGATTCTTTCTCTCAGTTCTTGGTTCACTGTTTATCTTTAAGAATGGTGAATTTGTGTCTCCTTGGGTAATTTTTCGACATTTGGTGACAGTGATATGAAATTTGTTGCTTATTCTTCGATTTCTCTTGATTCTTGGTGATTGATCTCTAGTGAATTTTGTTGATTTCATGGCACGAAGCCTTCTTTCTTTGGATTTTCTGTGATTTGTTGGCACGAAGCCTTGTGTAACGCATTCTTGTTCAGGCACGAAGCCTTGTAGTGATTTCTTGCATCGATTGTGTTTGATTTTGGCTCGGTGTGTTTTTCTGTGAATTCTTCTTTGAATCTGGTCATGACGGTGAATTCAACCAAAATTGAGGGTTTGCTGGGGATGCTTACCATTCGCTTGAATGATGATAATTTTGTCAAGTGGTCCTTTCAATTTCAATCAGTTTTGCAAGGTTATGATCTTTTTGACCACTTTGATGGCTCCTTTGTTTGTCCACCGAAGTTTGTCATTGATATTGAGCTCGGTGTCACTACTGAGGCCACTGATGCTTATAAGAGTTGGATTCAGACTGATAAGGCTCTTTTGAGTCTCTTACTTGCTACCTTATTTGATGATGCGATTGAGTATGTCGTTGGTAGTAAGACCTCTACTGAGGCTTGGACTCATCTGCAAGATTGATATGCCACAGTGTCTCGGTCGCGTGTTAATCATCTTAAAACTGAGTTTCATACTATGCACAGAGGTGCTGATTCTATTGAAAAGTATTTGCTTCGGATTAAGATAGCTCATGACCAGTTAGTTGCGGCTGGAGAACGTATTACTGATGATGATGTGGTGATCACTGCTCTTAATGGTCTTCCTCAAGACTATGACATGATTCGCATTGTGTTGCTTGCTTGTGATTCCACCATTGGTCTCAAAGATCTTCGAGCTCAATTACTTAATGCAGAGAGACAAGTTGAAATTCGTATGCATGCTCTTTCTCATTCTATGAGTGCCATGATGGCTACGCGTGCTTCTTCTTAGCCTAATTCTGGTGGTTATAATTCGGGTGGTGCAAAACTCTTTTCTCAAGGTTCCAGCTCAACTCAGGGTTCCAGCTCCAGACCTTATAATGGTTACAATGGTCCCCAGTTTCGGATTCATGGTCCCCAGTTTCGATCTTCTCCTCAGTCTGGCCGGTTCAAGTCACCTGGATATCATGGTTCTCGATTTTATTCCGACAAACCTGGCTCTGATACCATGATAACCAAGCAAGTAAGAACAGAGGAAACAAAGAAGAAACAGAAAGGTTCTGGAATTTCTTTATTGATTTTCTCTGTTAAACCTTACAATATTAGCTGGCTCAGTATTTATAGAGTTTAGCTTTTAACTGAATACATGAGCTGTCAAATGACTTAGGCTCTAAACTAATAACAACTCACGTAACTAATTGACAGCTGGCACACCAGCTTAAGACAACTTGGCTACACGTTATTTATCTCTAACAATTGGGACCTATAAAAGCCACTGTTTGCATTTCAAAATCATTCATTAGAAAAGCAAATTAGAGAGAATTTGACAAGACAAAACCTCTTCTTCTTTTTTTCTTTTTTTTTTGTATCTTTATGTTCGGCCCTTGTGCTTTATTTGTCGGTGATGAGCTACATTTAGTTTGGATTTCTACTTTTTGTAATGCTTCCCTCTCTTCATTTGTGTTTATTGATGTAGGCAAAGTTTAGCCTCACATTGTTTGTTTGCCTGTTTTAATTGCACAATGGTAGAAAAAGCTTGGTTCAGGGACAATTAGAGCTATTTTTCTCAACGACATATTGCAACAAAATCCTTCAAATTCGAGATAAAACTAAACTGAATTTCAGAAAAGATAAATTTTAGAGGGAAATTTCGGGAGAATGATTTGATTGAAGAATCAACAAAAACTCGTATGTGAACATGGCTCAGACCAAGTCACCTTAAGAGACTTGTTATTCACTAACCCAAAAGAAATTGAGCAAACAATTACATTATCTTGTTAGAAGACACTAAAACAAGTAATTTTTCAAAATAAAATACCACTCAACTCTGACCTATCCTTGATATTTTGAATTAAGTATTAGATTATCCAACAGCAGACATTTATTGTGGAGGTTGTGAACTTAAATAATTAAAAATAATATTAGTGCCAATTAATTAATTGTGCACCTTCTATGAGCATTCTTCGATTTGCACGAGCAACTAACCATTGGACTTGCAATGCTAAATATGAACATATGATGCTGTCCACTAAGAAGATATCACAAAGATTGATATTATATGTATCCTTTCTGTAGTCTTATTAATATTATATTTACATTATCGTCCTAATCTTTTGCAGTTATTTTTATTTTTATTTTATTTTTATGTGGAAAAAGAAAATTACAAGAGAAACCCTCTCGGGCACGGAGGCCCTAAAAGGTTAAAATTAAAGGAGCTTGCAACAAACAAAAGAACCCCATTTCCCCACAGACGGGAAGGGTTGAGAGACATGACCTAAACTAGCTACCGAATCCGCCATAAAGATTGATACATATAATATCAATCTTTTGCAGTTAAATTGGATCAGGTTGATGGGATTATACTAATATTCAAAATGTGCAGTTTTGCGATTGAGAAAGATTTATCTTAATCAGGTAGGATTATAAAAAGAAGCTGAACATTATGAGAATTTTGCAAATTACAAATATGAGAAGCAACAGCCAATAAAAACCCTATAATGGAAATAACGCCACTTCACACACAGACTAAGACAGCAAGCTTCCAAGCAAAGGAAAATAACCATCACTCTTTAAAAGAGAGAGTTTGATTCCCCAACATCACACGAAAAAGAAGAAGAACAAAAAAGCCTCATCTCCAACTGCTTTTTGGAAATGCCATTTGGCCTGCAGCTGCAAAGTGCAAAGCTGTACGTGATATGAACTTGGCACTCACAATGCACAAACAAAATCACCACTTGTCTCTATGTCATCTATGTCGGCATCATCTATCTCATCAAGATCCATACTTCCCAGTAAAAGCCCACCAATTTTGGCACCGTTTGCAGCTTTCCGAGCTTCTTGAATTATTGCTAAAATCTCTTCAATGCTCTGGGATGATTGTTGTTCATGGTTTTGATTACTGCTTTGCAGGTTGTTTTCTTCCATGAATTCTACTGGTATATTTTTCAGAAACCAGGGGTGCTGCTTTATTTCTGGGATGGTTATTCTCTGCATCAAATTTAACGACTGAAAATCACTCACACGTACACATCGATAGCTACTGTCACCGAATCAAAATAAGGACTTAAAGTATAAACAGTCAAAAGACTCAAGAAAAAAAAAGAAGTATAAACACTCAAAAAAGTGAAAAATGGTTTTCGTTCTAGGCACGGTTGTCAGCTGTCTACATATATGGACGACTATTGTCAAAGAATCAAAATAAAGTGTAAAAGTATAAAAACTCAAAAAAGTGAAAAAGGGTTTTCTTTCTAAGCATGGACCATCAACGACTAGCAATCAGTCATGCGTGCAACGAGTGCTGTAACTATAAGGAATTATACCTTTTCGGGGTTAGCAACGAAAATTCGAGAAAGGAGATGTCTACATTCCATGGAAACACGTACATAGTCAGGAATGGAGTAGTGGACACTAAGAATCCGCTGAAATAAGGCATTAGCAAATTGTAGTGTTAGGCCACAACATTAAAAGGCATAGCAAGAGGCAAAACTAAAATGGTACAAATACCACAATGATACATAACCTGAAGTGTTTTTCTGAAGTTTCTCGGATCTTCTGGATCTTCAAAGGGATAAGCACCCACAAGCATCACATACAGAGTAACCCCACATGACCAAACATCCGCAATCTGAGATTCTCAGAGAATAAAAAAAGAGTGAAGACATGATGTTAGGTGACCAAACAGTTGGCCCCAAAATGACAAGGACAAGACCAAAAATGGAACATGAAAAACAGGCCAACAAAGATTAGTAAACTTACCTTCCCATCATACTCTTTTCTTGACAGGACCTCTGGTGCAATGTAGGCCGGTGTTCCAACAGTTGATTTGGGTTGGGAATGCAACACAGATGACTATAAGATGCAACAAAAAAGAAATTAAGTAATTGAAATTGAATTAACACACTGAAAAATGAAAACTGAAACAGTTATCAAACGGGCCTGAATGTACTGGAAATGGAGTAGTTAATTGCCTTGGAATAACCAAAATCGCAAATTTTGAGACGCGGTGCTGAGCTTCCATCTAGAAGTGTGTTCTCCAATTTAAGATCTCTGTGGCAAATTTGCTGCAATAGAAAACATACAAAATCAGTAAGGGATGGATGGAAGGTCAAGATTGGAGATATTTACAACAAAGAAAACTTTAATTATGATTTTGATAGGTTGAGGTTTTTACCATTGAATGGCAATAACTGACTCCTGAAATCAGCTGTTGAAAGAAATATCTTGCCTATAGATACCCATGTAAAGTATCAGGAAATCAAGGAAAAAGAACCCAAAACAGCTACTAAAATATCTAATCATTTGTAGCTGAAGAAAGTATATATATATATAAGCTGGGTATTCTTTTAGCATTGAATTTGTTCTAATTTTTACCTCGTCCTCACTGAATCTACCAGCAGTGCATATTCTTTCAAAAAGTTCTCCTCCAGCTGCATATTATGTCGTGCAATTTGATGGTAGGCCCCACACATTTCTTTTTGGGATGTGGCCTGAATTTCATCATTCTTGGAATTTGAAACAACGCAAACAGATTGCATACAACAAAAATAGAGTGCTTTATTTTCATTTCTCCACTCACGTTATGTTTAAAATTTTAAATACAAATTTAACTCTTTGGAAAATGACTTTTAAACCCCTCAATCTCATATTTAAGGTTTTAACACATGTTCACTATTTTTTTTCCAGGAAGAAAGAAGAGTCTTTTTTTTTTTTTTTGGTCAAGTAATTCATTCCATAAATATGAAAGGGATTACACGGTCAGAAAAAGAAAAGAAAAAACAAGCCCA
>NW_018921765.1:88104-120803 GCF_002207925.1 Prunus avium
TTTTAACGTGTGCCACTAAATTGACAATTTGATGTTTCACGGTGGAAAATCTGCGTCAACATGAATTCCATTTTGACAAAAATACTTGTATGAAACGGGAATAGTATTGTATTCTTGCTATTTTCAGGCAATTACAGTTTGTTATGTGAAAAAATTATCACACGTGATATACCATGCCGTTTCATGTAAGTGTTTCTTGTGGAGCATGACACTTGTAACTTTTGTGTTGTCAATGAAGTGATATTTTATGATTTTGAAAACGATATTTTACATATGACACGCAGAGTAAGAATTTCTACTTCCGAAACGAGGCAAGTATTTTCATTTTGAATGACCAGAAGGCCTAAAATGATCGGTCCATAATGATTGAAACCGTATATGATGTAGAAGGTGGGGGTTTTTCTGTGCCCCGCAAAAAACGTTGTCTAACAAAAAACAACAATTTTGGGAGACAATAAGGATAAAAGGATCTAATCGTATTTTTATGTGGGTCAAGATATTGAGGTGGGTGGACGGTGGTGGTGTGAGAGACCACAAAGCATAGCTATGTGGGGTAAATTGTAAAACTGTAAACTGTAAAGACCTGTCTCTGCTTGTCAGCTTTCCCTTTCTCTTTTGTTTTGTTTTTAAATATTTTGGTCTAGGTTGATTTGGGCTTCCAAACGAGACTTATCCAACACGCTATGGATGAGTTTGTAATCATAAGCTACAACATGTAAAATTTATAATGTCTGTAAACTTTCTACAAGCTAATTTTAATGTTACTTATTATTGTAAGATTCCTTAGGATAAATTTCCCTATGATAAATTTAATACAAATTTAGTTATATACCCAATCTTAGAGATAGTCTTATAAAGAAACCATATACCATTTAGAAACTATAAATACACCCAAAAAAAACTCAAAAATTGACAGCTGTTACTTTTTTCAATTTAATAGCTATTTTTTAGTTTATTTGTGTGTGTAAAATACCTATATTGCCCTTGTACTATGAATTTGAGAGAGAAAAATCAGATATACCAGTTGTAGATTTTGATATTAATATTAAATTGCCAAAAAACCAAATCATATTCATTTTCTCCTTTCTCGCTGGTGCTTTCTCGGTGTTGGAGCAAGAGGTGCTTCCATTGAAGCTCATGTTGCTTCGATTCAGCTGCACCAAAATAGATTCAGCTGCATCCTCAACTTGTGATACTCGCAAGTGCACGAGCCGTTTGGTAGTATAGCACACCCAATTGAACAACTTCTATGAAGAATGTCTCCTCATCCGAGTTGTGCAGATTGCTGAAATGAGACCTGCAAGGTGACTTACGAAACTGGACTGACAAGAAGTGTGGCCCAACTTTGGTTTTGTCTTTAAGCTCTTGCTCTTTGCCAATCAGCCCTTAACATGCATGGATTGCATCAAATGTGATCTCTTGCTATCTTAACCTACAAAACACACAAATAGAGGTAAGTGACTCAAAATAAAGAGAAACTAAGCAAAATCACTAAGTAAAAAAGGCAAGCAAGTGTATGAAATTATGGACTTATCAAAACAGAAAATGGATTAAAAGCACAAGTTTATCTCAATAACATAACCAAATCATAAGCTAAAAGGGTACAAAATGATATACAATTATGAACCGATCAGCTCAGTCTTAGGTACAACTATATTCTTCATCTCTGATGTACAATTTTCAATATTTCACTTTCGATTTCTTGTTCTAAAATCTTGCCAATTTTCAAGATTACTGCCATTAATCAACATGACAGTAAATAGCAGTGTTAATCTGATAGACTGGAATATTTCAACCATTAATCAACATGACAGTAAACTAGCAATGTTATTACCCAAGATTGGAACATTACTGTTTGTGCCTAATAAGTCTCGACCAAGAAAGTTGACCGAAGGACTAACAGCTCGGCCCGAGCATCTATCGACGGTCAAGGCATCATTCGCTTCCTTTATAAGACAAGTGAGTTTGTAAATCAATGCCACGACGGCCTCGGTAAAAAATTGGCCGAGGGCAGATTCCTCATATACACGGCCAAAGTGGGAAAACCAAGTGGCATCAGGATCCCACGCCCCATTTAATGAAGTAACGCCTCTGACTACTGCAGCGAAACCCACTAGCTGCAAAAAAGTATTTAATGCACGAGGGAATGAGGGAAGTGATTGGAGTCAGGATATGGTAAGGAAAATCAGAGTGGTTAGGCACAAACATTCTTACAAATTGAGAGGTCAGGTTACCAACCATCAGACCAGAGCATTAAATGCGTCCCCACGGCCAAAGCGGAACCCACGATCAGGGCAGCGACCGGGATTTATGGGGTCACGCCATCATGCTTCACGATCCCAAATGCCGATTTGACTACCCACTTGCTCTGATCAAACCCATCATGTAGAATTTCAGCCTCGATTATCTCTCCAGAGCTCCTCCTATAAATATCAAGCTCAAACTACATTCAAAGGGTTCAAACACCAAACCAAAAGCCCCCTACGGAGCAGATTATATTTTCCTGTCATTTATCTTCCTGTCCTTTATCTTCTTGTAATGCACTTTCAATACATTTACTTGCTTTCCTATGAGTAGTGATAGTTTGTAAGGAAAATCTGTTCATCAATATATCATACGAACCTTGATTTTCAAGGCGCCGGAGCACCATCTTTGTTACTTTCTCATTCACCCCATATATCATACGACCGTCGCCATCCAGTGGCGCACTAGAGCACCACCTAGAATCCACCAGAAACACCACCACTAAACGGCCTTGTTGCTCAGGCCGTGAACCTGACGGCCGAGATCAGTTCCTCTCTTGGCCACAATCGTTTGATTAGAAGTCAAACTCAAACAGGCGCACCAAACACATCACCCTCAAACGCACGGTAGACCGTGCTGGCACGCCCGCGCACAACTACACCACACCAAAAGAAGGACGCCACGTGTCGAAGCATATCCCCTTGGCCCGGAGCACCAGGCCGTGAGATTTGCGAGCCCAACAATTATAGTCATTAATCAACGTGACATTAAATAGCAGTGTTAATACCCTAGACTGGAACATTACTACCATTAATTAAAATGACAGTAAATAGCAGTGTTAATACCTAGGACTAGAACATTACAACCATTATTCAACATGACAGTAAACTAACAATGTTATTACCCTAGACTGGAACATTACAACCATTAATCAACATGATAGTAAATAGCAATGTTAATACCATAGACTGGAACATTATTACGACCATTAATCAACGTGACAGTAAACTAGCAGTGTTATTACCCTAGACTAAAATATTACAGCCATTAATCAACGTGACAGTAAAGGTGTGGTTTTTAAATGTCTTACCTTTGAACCTTTTTCTGCTTGAAATTCTTCAGCTTTTTGTGTTGAATGGTTACTTCTCTTTATTTTTCATGATTTTGTAGGCAGTCGTTAGTGGTAGGTGTGGTGGTGTTCTTTGAAGAAAAAAAATAATGAAGCGGCTACGGTTTTTGGGACGTTTTCTTTGTAATGAATTGTTTGGGTTTTATTTATTTATTATTATTTATAAAATTGGGCTGGGCTTGTTTTGGGTTTTTTTTTAGTTTTTGTGTTGGGCTTCTTTCAATGGCAGTCACGTAATTTATAGGAACTTAAACATCAATTTCTTATGTAATAAATGAGTTTTGGGTGTGTTTCTAAAGTGCATTCCATGTGTTTTTTTATATATAATTTTAGCCCCTATTTTAGGTATATTAATAAATAAATAAAACCCCTAAATTTAATCAGTTTAATGTTATTTATTATTTTAACATGGAGTTGTATTTTTTTGGGTCATATATTATGGAGTTGTGTTATTATTTACTATTGAGTTTTAATATTTTTCATTATATGTGATACTAAGTTTGAACCTTATAGGAATTCTTTCTATGTGGTACTAAGTTACTCATATATCTTATCTTTGTTTTTGGTCGAATTCTTTCCTTTTACTAAATTATTATAACTAAAAAATTATGGTATGTTTATTTTTTATTTTTTTTCACTAATTACAACAGATTTTCTAGAGTCACAATGTTTGTTAGCGCACTACATAATCAACTTAAATCACTCAAACCCATCATGCAATGCATTTCCTTCCAGTGTTTTGTGATAAAATAATAGATAATTGACTAAGTAAACATCCTCTAAAGTTTCAATAAAAATTTCCAAGTTTTTCTCATAATTTCCTTGGTTTTTATTCAATTTTTATTTCCTCGATATTTCCTCTATATTTCCATTAATATATCCGTGTTTTTGGACTACCGATATTTCCGAAACTCTAGATATTTCATAACTTGGTTGGAATTATAAAATTTTCACATTTTTTATTTGAAGTTTATGTGAAATATTTGTAATTTCAGAAATCCATACACACGACTAAAATGAGTAAAGAGATCACTACGAAAAAAAGAAAAAGGTAAAACGATGAAAATTCAAAATGATCTTTGTGTAGTGTAGCTGTGCTTCCTTCTGCTGGCAACATTGGTTCTTTAGTCCTCAATGCAAGGTCCAAATCCGTAATTCCAAGAACAATCAGCAAATGCACTCAAATAGAATTTAGGATTATGAATAATTATGTATATTTCTATTCTTCTCATAAAGAAGTATTTATAGTGGTATAAATGCAAACCTATCTAAGAAATAAATACAATAAAGAAAATGGAAATAAATACAATCCCAATCAAACCGGTATTTCTATAATTACAAATAAAGGTAATAATTGTATACGATTCTTATAATGATTCACGTCAACACTCCCTCTCAAGATGGTGCATAGATGTTGCAAATGCCCAGCTTGACAAGTGAATCTATAAAGGCTTGATTTGATACGGCCTTGGTCAACATATCCGCCAATTGTTCAGTAGTCTTAACATACGGAACTTCAATAATCTTCTCTTCCAATTTCTCATAAATAAACTTCTGATCAATCTCTACCTGTTTCGTCCTATCATGTTGAACTGGATTTTCAGCAATCTTAATTGTTGACTGGGAAAACCTAGCTCATAGTGTCCTCACTGGGAAAACCCAACTCCCCTATAAGCCTTTTTAGCCATAGCAGTTCACAAACACCTTTCACCATAGCCCGATGCTCGGCCTCTGCATTGGACAAAGAGACAACCTTCTGCTTTTTACTCCTCCAAATAACTAAGTTACCTCATACAAACGTAAAATAACTAGACGTCAATCTCCTCTTATCCCCTTTCCTGCCCAATCTGAGTATGTATACCTCACAACCTTTACATGCCCATGCTTTAAGAAAATCAGACATTTTCCGAGTGCAAACTTCAAATACCTCAAAATTCGAACTACTGCATCCATGTGTCGTACACTTGGATCATGCATGAACCTACTTACAACACTTACTAGATATGCAAATCAGGTCTAGTGTGAGACAAATAAATCAAACGACTAACCAACCTTTGATATCGTCCTTTATCAGTTGGAACTTGATCTGGATATTCTTCCAAACCATGATTTTGTTCTATAGGAGTACCAATCAATTCACACCCAAGCATACTTGTTTCCTTTAACAAATCAAGAACATATTTTCTTTGTGACAAGAAAATTTCAATTTCAGTACGAGTTACCTCAATACCCAAAACATATTTTAATCCACCAAGATCCTTCATATCAAACTCAGAAGCTAAATAGCCTTTTAGTTTCCCAATTTCATCAAAATCATCACTAGTCACGATCATATCATCAAAGATAAACTGCGACGGTGATCGCCTCTTCCCAGAACCATGGGCTCATGTGAGCACCAATAAGACTAGCACGAGTAATTTCAAGAATTTGGCGATTCTTCCTTTCAGCCACACCATTCTACTAAGGTGTGTAGGGACAAGTACTCTCATGTAGAATTCCATGTTCCTAAAAATAATTGTGTAAAACCTGATTAACATATTGATCGGTGCATAAATTACATATCATTTTGTACCCTTTTAACTTATGATTTGGTTATGTTTTTGAGTTAAACTTGTGCTCACCACCATTATCCGAATGAAGCACCTTTAAAGTAGCAAAAAATTGAGTTTTAATCATTTGGTGAAAAGTCCAAAAGCAAGCAAAAACATCACTTTTATTTTTCATCAAGTACAATCAAGTCATGTGGGTGCAATCATCCACAAAAATAACAAACTAACGGAAGCCAGAAGTAGTAGTAACTGGAGATGGGCCCAAACATCAGAATGTACCAAAGCAAAAGGCACAAATTGTTTATTAGAGCTAATAGGATAATTTGCACAACAACCTTTTGCCAAAATGTAGGTGTCACACTTAAAATCCGAAGGTTTACAATATGAAAATAAAGACGGAAACAAATATGTAAATAGCCGAATGAAACATGACCCAAACGAAGATACCATAACCATAGTTGATCCTCAAATGCATGGTTCGAACCATTGATGGACAGAGATTTTCCCGAACACACATCATCCACATAGTACAAGCCCCCTCTCTTAGTACCACCCCCAATAATCTCCCCGTTGCTGAGATCCTGAAGAAGACAGAAAGTAGGATAGATTAATACTAAACAATTTAATTGTTTTGTTATTTGCAGAATAGATAACAAATTATTAGAGAGCGTAGGAACCAATAAAGTATGTTCCAATGTCATAGAGGGAGTTAAATCAACACTTCCAGAACTAGTGACTAGAGAGGGCACACCATTGGCATTAGCAATAGTAGAACGAGCAAGAGAACAATGATTGTGAATGAGAGACGCATCAAATGTTATATGATCAGTAGCTCCAGAATCAAGAATCCAACGATGGTCCTTTTGAGAATCAGTAGCAAGGAGAGCTAGACCAATATTACTTGATTGTTGGAGAAGGACAGTTTCTACCCCAGAATGAGTAGAAGTGACAGACAATGCATGAGACACGACGACAATAAGAGGTGTCAATTCAATAGTAAAAACAGTGGTTTTTCCCTCTTTTCGTCTAGGGCGGGTGTCATGACCCTTGTGGGCCCTTCTCTCTTTATAGCTATCCCACCACTTAGGGTATCCGTTCTTCTGAAAGTACTGCTTCACAGAATGGCGAGTACTGCAACAATGAGTACACTTCCCAGTAGTAGAACCATGAGATGAATGTTGAGTCAACGACTAATTCTCATGTTTCTTGATAGCCATAGCCACACTGGAAGCACTACCCAGATTAAGCATGGTATTACGGCATTGCTCCTCCTTCCTCACAGTGGCAAAGGATGTTGCCGAGTCAGGGAATGGTTATGTACGAAGAATTTCTCCATGAATAGGATCATAAATATCATCAAGACTAGTCAAAAACAGATAGACACGTTCCTCATCCATCTCCTTCTGGCAAACCTTAATCATGTCAGCCTGGGTGGAAGTAATTGGCTTGCAGTGATCAAGCTTCTGCTAGATAGCCTTCAAAATAGAAAAATAGGGCGCAACAGGTCTTCCTACCTGCTTAGTCTCCATAGCTTTGCGAGATAAATCATAGATAATTGATTTATCAACACCTTCATAAAATGTCTGAGACACAGCCTCCCAAATATTCTTGGCAGTGGGAAGATGAATAAACAAATTCATCACACTCAGTTCCATGGCACCGATAAGCCAACCTTTCACAATAGCATTCTCCATCACCCACTTGTCATAGGTGACCGCATCAGGAGCATGTTCTGGAATAGTATGAGTAAGATGTCCCATCTTTCCTCATCCCGCAATGAATATAGTAACAACTTGGGACTAGAGAGTATAGTTGGTGTCATTTAACTTGACACCATAAGGAATAGATGTCGGTTCGAAAACAAGAGTCATAACCGGCTTAAGAGCAGGAGTAAGCGAAGGAGCAACAACCTCTTGATCAAAAAGGTTGCCAATCTCAATATCGTCATGAGCCATACATAAAGGTATATTAGGGTAAGATGTAGAATAAAGTGCAACAAATTTCGGCAAGGGCAGGAAACTTGCAACAAAGGTAGGAATAAAGAATAACAATTTTTGGCAAGGGTACGTCAGCAATAACAGTAGCCAGATAGAGCAGCAACGACGGCAGCAGTAGGGCAGCAGTGATGGTGGCAACGGCAAAGAATAGCAGCAGGATCCTAGGATCACTGCTCTGATACCAACTCAAATAGAATTTAGGGTTATGAATAATTCTGTATATTTCTATTCTTCTCACAATGAGGTATTTATAGTGATACAAATACAAGCCTATCTAGGAAATAAATACAATCCCGGTCAAACCGATATTCCTATAATTACAAATAAAGATAATAATTGTATATGATTCCTATAATGATTCACGCCAACAAATGATGTTTCCACTTTCTGTAGTTATCTCCTGTGAGTGGTTCTATTTAGTTGAGGTTCATGGAAAGGGCATTCAAAACTGTCATTCACTGAATATGCAATTGTGAAGATCTTTATCCTCAAATCTGTATGCATATTCTCATCTTTAGCTTTATAAAAACTTTCACCTTTAGGCAGAAAGATTTTATGATTCATATGTATCATATATTGTATGATATGTTCTATATGTTATGAATTACAATGCAATTGGTGATCATTTAAAAACCATGAACTGATAAGATGCAATGCAAACTGAACTGCTTTGGCAGTATCATTTTGCATAAGACCATTCTATGAACATGATCACCACAATTATCTTTTTATGCACTCAAAAACAGATTCATGACAGTGGCGGATCTAGCCATTAGCTGCCTACCCGAAAAATTTCAGAAAAATAAAATATGTATGCAGCTCCCTAAACCCAAGGTCCTAGAGGCATATGCATGAGAGAGAGAGAGAGAGAGAGAGAGAGAGAGAGAGTGAAGCCGACATGTAACCACTAATGCTCAGGCTTTATCACTCAGTTTTCAAAGCTAATATTCTTTTCTTCACAGTTCCAGTATGACACTCAAACGGTCGAGTTTATAAGTATGTAAATTTTGCCTACTCGACTTTCGAATCCTAGAACCACGAGTGACAGATATAGCATAAAACAAAACTGAATTAAAAAACTTTATAAATCTGTTTTAAGGATTCATGAGGTAGCTCTGATTAAAAACTGATGATATGATATGTAAATTGTAAAAGCGCTCACAATACCACAAGATCACTTAGATGTAAATCTGAATATGACAAGATCTTCCACAGTTCTCGATCTCCAAAGGCAGTCCAATCAATAGGACTAGAGGGGTGAAAGCTGCAGTGTATATTCGAGAGTGTAGGACCTGCAGAAACTACCATTTTATACTGTAAATGGTGTGTTCTTTGCAGATTTCTAATGCTCTTTACAGAAGTGAACGGTTGCACAAGTACTATTAATTTTATCGTCATAGCTTTACAGCTTGTTCATATCGTGTACTATTATAATACTAGTAGGATTGCTATAGCTCTTTGTTTAATCTGTTTTACACTCAATGAGCAACCATCAGTGTTGTTTATGAATTCTACTTCTGCACTTGAGTTGTGTTCCACTGGGATGAGTGTGAAGCCCTCATTTATGCTTACAAGAACCCAGACATACCCAATTTTGTCCACCATGATGGATCCAATAGTAAATTTTTCTTTTCTTTACCCAATGCTGAAGCTGGTTATGAAGGTCCCTTTTATTAACTGTAATTTCTTTAATTTTTCCCAATATCTTAAATATTATTTAAATAGTGAACCATGTACTTCACATAAGCTCAAGTTTTTCTCTACATTGATGGTATTTTTTGGAAGCCTTACATTGTTAGTTCTTAAGCTTATTCGATCACACAAATCTATATATGGTTATCATATGTAAGTCTATTATGATCAACTTAACACGCAAAACTTATTGACGATCACATGTAAAGTGTTAAAAATATTGCATAATTTACAAGTGGGTTAGGCGAGTTTGACCACGGCAATGAATCCATTTCCTAAAATTTAAGTTCGAATCTTTCTCCCCATAGATTAAATTAATTTAAACTCTTATTTGTATAAGTGCACGTAATTGTCAGGACATCATTCATCTCATTTTAAGTTATTGTTAAATAATGCTCTTCTAATTACACAATCATAATATAATAACAGTAAACTGAAATTAACTATTATTTTAAATAAAAAAATCCTCACGTGTTTTTCTCCAATTACTCTTTATTCCAAATTTTCTCTTTTTTCCTCTCTATTTCCCCAGCAATGACGGCGTTACATGCATAGCATACCGCAGTGAACCTATTTCCTAAAATCCACCGCGTCTGCACAAGCTTAAAGTTAGAAGATAGAAATTTTACAAAAAATATAGTGTATGATGACTTTTTTTGAGTGCCAACAACAATTCCGGTCTTAAAATTGCATTTATATATAATAAAAATTGATGTTTTGTGTTTGCACATCGGAAAACCTATTTTAACAAATTAAACATCAAAATCGTAATTTTTGTTTATCCAAAGAGTGGCCTATGTTTACCTGTGAAATAAACAATGCCAATTTTAAATAAACCTGCAAAACATGCATTGTTCTGGTAACAAAAACCTGTCAAACTTAAGAAAGTAGATTGTAATATCTTATTCTGACTCGGCCAATTTTGCATTCTACACCTTACAAACTTTTTTTCTTCTTGAGAATAAGATAACTATCAATGGATAGAATCCGGGGGAGTTGCAGATAAGTGTGGTAGGAAGAGAGATATATTTTTGTAGATACAAAATGAACACTTTGTTTTCATAGAAGTATGCTGATGATGGATATGTACATAGAATGATGAAAAGTAGAAAACATATGATGTCTAATAATGGACTGTTCTAAATAAGTGTTGTTTCTTTTTACATCTTTGGATCATATTCTTTGATGCACTCTTACATACAAACTAGATGAAATATGTTACAGAAAGAATCAGATTAAACTACTTGGTATCAAAACTCAAAGAGTATCACCAAAATGCAGCTTGTCTATTCCGGGGAAGCTTCCTTGTTCGTCGGCGACGTTTCGTCTTTGGCATCCTGTGATGGTGATGGTTCCTTTTTGGTATCTGGCGATGGTGATGGTTCCTTTTTGGTATAAGTAGTACTTCTCTTTATAAGATCTCCAAATCTTCGCAGCAACGCTTTCTTCTTCCTTGAGTTTTCAGCTTGAGTCCCATCTAGATGATCATAATCATCTGAATGGAGTGTTTCTCCATCATCTGTGAATGTAAAAGAAGAATTTCTCCGGTGATGCGTAGCTGAGCCTGGTGAATCTACCTCGAATATCGAGCCTTTGAGAGCCTCATCTATTTCAATCTCATCATCATCATCATCAACTTCCTCGTGTGTGTTTGAAATTTTGAGCTCCTTAAGATTGAAACTGAAAACTTTGCCAAATAAGCCTCCATTTTGAGATGCTGCAGCCTCCTTATCCTCCTTTGATGATGTTTTCTCTTTATCTTCCTTTTTTGCATCCCCTGATAATGGTGGTTTCTCTTTACCGGCATCCTCCTTTTTTAACTCCTTCAGTGGTTTTTTCTCCTTGACCTCCTTCTTCACTTCCTTTGAAGATAGTTTCTCCTTAGCCTCCTTTTTCGACTCCTTTTCCTTTGATGGCGATTTCTCTTTCTCCTCCTTCTTCGACGATTCAATGAGCAACCGCTTTAACTCCTTAATGTTTTCATGAGCTGCAATTTCATTTACCCTATAATTTTCGTTTTCGCGGGTAAGGAAATTCAAGGCATCCTCCTTTTCAGTCAGGGTATCTTTCAGCTGAGAATTTTCGGCTTGAGCAATGGCTGTAGCTCCTTTTGCAACATTTGCTTCATTTAAGGCCTGTTTAAGTATGTCTCGCAACTTGCTATTTTCTTCCTTTGAAACCATGGCCCTGTTATCCGTCTCCAGAAGCAACTCATCAGTAGTAGAACCATGAGATGAATGTTGAGTCAACGACTAATTCTCATGTTTCTTGATAGCCATAGCCACACTGGAAGCACTACCCAGATTAAGCATGGTATTACGGCATTGCTCCTCCTTCCTCACAGTGGCAAAGGATGTTGCCGAGTCAGGGAATGGTTATGTACGAAGAATTTCTCCATGAATAGGATCATAAATATCATCAAGACTAGTCAAAAACAGATAGACACGTTCCCCAGTAGTAGAACCATGAGATGAATGTTGAGTCAACGACTAATTCTCATGTTTCTTGATAGCCATAGCCATACTGGAAGCACTACCCAGATTAAGCATGGTACTACGGCATTGCTCCTCCTTCCTCACAGTGGCAAAGGATGTTGCCGAGTCAGGGAATGGTTATGTACGAAGAATTTCTCCGTGAATAGGATCATAAATATCATCAAGACTAGTCAAAAACAGATAGACACGTTCCTCATCCATCTCCTTCTGGCAAACCTTAATCATGTCAGCCTGGGTGGAAGTAATTGGCTTGCAGTGATCAAGCTTCTGCTAGATAGCCTTCAAAATAGAAAAATAGGACGCAACAGGTCTTCCTACCTGCTTAGTCTCCATAGCTTTGCGAGATAAATCATAGATAATTGATTTATCAACACCTTCATAAAATGTCTGAGACACAGCCTCCCAAATATTCTTGGCAGTGGGAAGATGAATAAACAAATTCATCACACTCAGTTCCATGGCACCGATAAGCCAACCTTTCACAATAGCATTCTCCATCACCCACTTGTCATAGG
The DNA here is from genome assembly GCF_002207925.1 of Prunus avium. The sequence continues at coordinate 100,726 of NW_018921765.1, forward strand.
TGACCGCATCAGGAGCATGTTCTGGAATAGTATGAGTAAGATGTCCCATCTTTCCTCATCCCGCAATGAATATAGTAACAACTTGGGACTAGAGAGTATAGTTGGTGTCATTTAACTTGACACCATAAGGAATAGATGTCGGTTCGAAAACAAGAGTCATAACCGGCTTAAGAGCAGGAGTAAGCGAAGGAGCAACAACCTCTTGATCAAAAAGGTTGCCAATCTCAATATCGTCATGAGCCATACATAAAGGTATATTAGGGTAAGATGTAGAATAAAGTGCAACAAATTTCGGCAAGGGCAGGAAACTTGCAACAAAGGTAGGAATAAAGAATAACAATTTTTGGCAAGGGTACGTCAGCAATAACAGTAGCCAGATAGAGCAGCAACGACGGCAGCAGTAGGGCAGCAGTGATGGTGGCAACGGCAAAGAATAGCAGCAGGATCCTAGGATCACTGCTCTGATACCAACTCAAATAGAATTTAGGGTTATGAATAATTCTGTATATTTCTATTCTTCTCACAATGAGGTATTTATAGTGATACAAATACAAGCCTATCTAGGAAATAAATACAATCCCGGTCAAACCGATATTCCTATAATTACAAATAAAGATAATAATTGTATATGATTCCTATAATGATTCACGCCAACAAATGATGTTTCCACTTTCTGTAGTTATCTCCTGTGAGTGGTTCTATTTAGTTGAGGTTCATGGAAAGGGCATTCAAAACTGTCATTCACTGAATATGCATTGGTGATCATTTAAAAACCATGAACTGATAAGATGCAATGCAAACTGAACTGCTTTGGCAGTATCATTTTGCATAACACCATTCTATGAACATGATCACCACAATTATCTTTTTATGCACTCAAAAACAGATTCATGACAGTGGCGGATCTAGCCATTAGCTGCCTACCCGAAAATTTTCAGAAAAATAAAATATGTATGCAGCTCCCTAAACCCAAGGTCCTAGAGGCATATGCATGAGAGAGAGAGAGAAGCCGACATGTAACCACTAATGCTCAGGCTTTATCACTCAATTTTCAAGGCTAATATTCTTTTCTTCACAGTTCCAGTATGACACTCAAACGGTCGAGTTTATAAGTATGTAAATTTTGCCTACTCGACTTTCGAATCCTGGAACCACGAGTGACAGATATAGCATAAAACAAAACTGAATTAAAAAACTTTATAAATCTGTTTTAAGGATTCATGAGGTAGCTCTGATTAAAAACTGATGATATGATATGTAAATTGTAAAAGCGCTCACAATACCACAAGATCACTTAGATGTAAATCTGAATATGACAAGAAAATAAAATATGTATGCAGCTCCCTAAACCCAAGGTCCTAGAGGCATATGCATGAGAGAGAGAGAGAGAGAGAGAGAGAGAGAGAGTGAAGCCGACATGTAACCACTAATGCTCAGGCTTTATCACTCAGTTTTCAAAGCTAATATTCTTTTCTTCACAGTTCCAGTATGACACTCAAACGGTCGAGTTTATAAGTATGTAAATTTTGCCTACTCGACTTTCGAATCCTGGAACCACGAGTGACAGATATAGCATAAAACAAAACTGAATTAAAAAACTTTATAAATCTGTTTTAAGGATTCATGAGGTAGCTCTGATTAAAAACTGATGATATGATATGTAAATTGTAAAAGCGCTCACAATACCACAAGATCACTTAGATGTAAATCTGAATATGACAAGATCTTCCACAGTTCTCGATCTCCAAAGGCAGTCCAATCAATAGGACTAGAGGGGTGAAAGCTGCAGTGTATATTCGAGAGTGTAGGACCTGCAGAAACTACCATTTTATACTGTAAATGGTGTGTTCTTTGCAGATTTCTAATGCTCTTTACAGAAGTGAACGGTTGCACAAGTACTATTAATTTTATCGTCATAGCTTTACAGCTTGTTCATATCGTGTACTATTATAATACTAGTAGGATTGCTATAGCTCTTTGTTTAATCTGTTTTACACTCAATGAGCAACCATCAGTGTTGTTTATGAATTCTACTTCTGCACTTGAGTTGTGTTCCACTGGGATGAGTGTGAAGCCCTCATTTATGCTTACAAGAACCCAGACATACCCAATTTTGTCCACCATGATGGATCCAATAGTAAATTTTTCTTTTCTTTACCCAATGCTGAAGCTGGTTATGAAGGTCCCTTTTATTAACTGTAATTTCTTTAATTTTTCCCAATATCTTAAATATTATTTAAATAGTGAACCATGTACTTCACATAAGCTCAAGTTTTTCTCTACATTGATGGTATTTTTTGGAAGCCTTACATTGTTAGTTCTTAAGCTTATTCGATCACACAAATCTATATATGGTTATCATATGTAAGTCTATTATGATCAACTTAACACGCAAAACTTATTGACGATCACATGTAAAGTGTTAAAAATATTGCATAATTTACAAGTGGGTTAGGCGAGTTTGACCACGGCAATGAATCCATTTCCTAAAATTTAAGTTCGAATCTTTCTCCCCATAGATTAAATTAATTTAAACTCTTATTTGTATAAGTGCACGTAATTGTCAGGACATCATTCATCTCATTTTAAGTTATTGTTAAATAATGCTCTTCTAATTACACAATCATAATATAATAACAGTAAACTGAAATTAACTATTATTTTAAATAAAAAAATCCTCACGTGTTTTTCTCCAATTACTCTTTATTCCAAATTTTCTCTTTTTTCCTCTCTATTTCCCCAGCAATGACGGCGTTACATGCATAGCATACCGCAGTGAACCTATTTCCTAAAATCCACCGCGTCTGCACAAGCTTAAAGTTAGAAGATAGAAATTTTACAAAAAATATAGAGTTTATGATGACTTTTTTTGAGTGCCAACAACAATTCCGGTCTTAAAATTGCATTTATATATAATAAAAATTGATGTTTTGTGTTTGCACATCGGAAAACCTATTTTAACAAATTAAACATCAAAATCGTAATTTTTGTTTATCCAAAGAGTGGCCTATGTTTACCTGTGAAATAAACAATGCCAATTTTAAATAAACCTGCAAAACATGCATTGTTCTGGTAACAAAAACCTGTCAAACTTAAGAAAGTAGATTGTAATATCTTATTCTGACTCGGCCAATTTTGCATTCTACACCTTACAAACTTTTTTTCTTCTTGAGAATAAGATAACTATCAATGGATAGAATCCGGGGGAGTTGCAGATAAGTGTGGTAGGAAGAGAGATATATTTTTGTAGATACAAAATGAACACTTTGTTTTCATAGAAGTATGCTGATGATGGATATGTACATAGAATGATGAAAAGTAGAAAACATATGATGTCTAATAATGGACTGTTCTAAATAAGTGTTGTTTCTTTTTACATCTTTGGATCATATTCTTTGATGCACTCTTACATACAAACTAGATGAAATATGTTACAGAAAGAATCAGATTAAACTACTTGGTATCAAAACTCAAAGAGTATCACCAAAATGCAGCTTGTCTATTCTGGGGAAGCTTCCTTGTTCGTCGGCGACGTTTCGTCTTTGGCATCCTGTGATGGTGATGGTTCCTTTTTGGTATCTGGTGATGGTGATGGTTCCTTTTTGGTATAAGTAGTACTTCTCTTTATAAGATCTCCAAATCTTCGCAGCAACGCTTTCTTCTTCCTTGAGTTTTCAGCTTGAGTCCCATCTAGATGATCATAATCATCTGAATGGAGTGTTTCTCCATCATCTGTGAATGTAAAAGAAGAATTTCTCCGGTGATGCGTAGCTGAGCCTGGTGAATCTACCTCGAATATCGAGCCTTTGAGAGCCTCATCTATTTCAATCTCATCATCATCATCATCAACTTCCTCGTGTGTGTTTGAAATTTTGAGCTCCTTAAGATTGAAACTGAAAACTTTGCCAAATAAGCCTCCATTTTGAGATGCTGCAGCCTCCTTATCCTCCTTTGATGATGTTTTCTCTTTATCTTCCTTTTTTGCATCCCCTGATAATGGTGGTTTCTCTTTACCGGCATCCTCCTTTTTTAACTCCTTCAGTGGTTTTTTCTCCTTGACCTCCTTCTTCACTTCCTTTGAAGATAGTTTCTCCTTAGCCTCCTTTTTCGACTCCTTTTCCTTTGATGGCGATTTCTCTTTCTCCTCCTTCTTCGACGATTCAATGAGCAACCGCTTTAACTCCTTATTTTTCGACTCCTTTTCCTTTGACGGCGATTTCTCTTTCTCCTCCTTCTTCGACGATTCAATGAGCAACCGCTTTAACTCCTTAATGTTTTCATGAGCTGCAATTTCATTTACCCTATAATTTTCGTTTTCGCGGGTAAGGAAATTCAAGGCATCCTCCTTTTCAGTCAGGGTATCTTTCAGCTGAGAATTTTCGGCTTGAGCAATGGCTGTAGCTCCTTTTGCAACATTTGCTTCATTTAAGGCCTGTTTAAGTATGTCTCGCAACTTGCTATTTTCTTCCTTTGATACCATGGCCCTGTTATCCGTCTCCAGAAGCAACTCATGCAATCTAAAGTTCTCTTGCTGTGCAGCATATCTATCTTCTTCAGCTCTTCTAATGCAATCAACAAATCCAGTTTCTTTCCCGCTCCATGCCAAAACTGACTCCTCGTGTTCTATTTTCAACCTGGCAGCAGTATTTTTGTACCTCTCAGCTTCTTTCTTTGCTTCATCCAATAGTGCTTTATAACTTTCCTCACTGCTCTTTAACATCGTATTCAAGCATTCTTCTTGTGATCTTGAGTGCTCTAACTCTGCTTGGGTCACGCAGAGTTTATCTTTCAACTGGTTGGCTTCTGTTGCAACTTCTTTCAGTGCAAAAGCCAAGTCATCCATTGCCTTCTTTCCGTTTTCTTCAGCTTCCGCTGTCAACTTCAGTTCACGTTTAAGCACTCCCATCTCCTCAAGTAATTTCTGTCCCTTGGATGAAGCAAGTTGCTCCTTCTTTTGGGCATCAACCAGACTCTCCTTTGTTAGCTGAATCTCAGACTTTAGACTCTCTAGTTCCTCCTTCTTGGAAAGATTATTTTCGAGGTGATCATGATAATGATACGTACTACGCTCTTGACTATTTTGAGCAGATTCCTCTTCCCCTTTCTCCAATTTGTTGTGAATCGAAGCAATTTCAAACTTTGCCTCTTCAAGCAAAACCTTGGTTTGCTCAAGTTGGTTTGTCTGGGTGATCAATGAATCAAGAATTCTTGCTTCTGATTGCTTTCTCTTCTCTATTTCCATCTCCAACTCCCGAATTCTCTCGTCACTTTCGGACAATAAAGCCTTCGTGTCAGCCTCAGAGGTTTCCACATTCTCTGCCAGTTTGAGCTCCAATTCCCGAATTATTCCTTCCCCTTCGGACAATAAAGCTTTGGTGTGAGCGTCAGAGGTTTCCACATTCTCTGCCAGTTTGTGCTCCAATTCCTGAATTCTTTCTTCACTCTCAGACAATAAAGTCTTTGTGTGAGCCTCTGCCTCAGAGGACTTCATAACCTCTGCCAGTTTGAGCTCCAATTCCCGATTTCTTTCTTCACTCTCAGACAATAAAGTCTTTGTGTGAGCCTCTGCCTCAGAGGACTTCATAACCTCTGCCAGTTTGAACTCCAATTCCTGAATTCTTAATTCCCTTTCATACAATAAAGCCTTCATGCGAGCTTCTGAGGTTTCCACCTTCTCTGCCAGTTTGAGCTCCAATTCCTGAATTCTTCCATCCCTTTCAGACAATAAAGCCTTGGTGTGAGGCTCGGAGGTTTCCACCTTCTCTGCCAGTTTGAGCTCCAAATCCCGAACTTTTTTTTCGCTTGCAAACAACAAAGCCTTTGTGTGAGCCTCTGCCTCAGAGGACTTCAAATTCTCTGCCAGTTTGACGTCCAATTCCCGAATTCTTTTTTTACTTTCAGCTAACAAAGCCTTTGTCTGAGCCTCGGAGGTTTTCGCTTTATCTGCTTTGAGCTCCAATTCACGAATTCGTTCTGCGCCTTGAGACAGCGAAGTCTGTGTGGGAGCCTCGGAGGTTTTCGCATTCTTTGCCAGTCTGAGTTCCACATCTTTGGCCTTTCCAAGTTCAAGTTTCAAAGACTCAATATTCTCCTCTTTACTCTTCCAATCTTGCCTTGCATCAGACAATAAATCCTTCACCGAATTCAATTCCGAATGCACCCCAGCTCCCTTCTGAATAAATCCTTCACCGAATTCAATTCCGAATGCACCCCAGCTCCCTTCTGAGTTGACAATTCTTCACTAAGCCTCATGTTGGCCGCATCTGCCACCTTTTTCATCTCTCTCTGTTCATCAACTTCTCGATCTCTTTGTACCTCCATTGTCTGCAATTGCTCCTTCAGCTCCTCTTCAGGTTGCTCCATTTTTTGTTGCTGCATCCCCGAAGCTCCAGCGATCTGTTTCTACCATGAGCACACAAAACACCCATCACCAAACAAATTAAAATCCAAAGCAAAAAAACCATCAAAGAAAATTATAAACAATTGGCATGGTCAATCCAATCCCTTAGAATCCTATAAAACAGTTATGAAGATGGATATGATGACTTTGACAAAAGTTCCATATGAATAAAAACCCTGTTCTCAATCAAAGCAAAAACTATGAAACGGGATCAATACCACGTGCAAATTTGTAGCTTAGAGGGTTTTCTTGAGGACTTTGATGCAGAGCAGAGATGGTCTTGACTTTCATATGACCAAAGAAAGCTTCTTTGGTTGAATTTCAAAAGATCCAAATCAGAAAACCAGGAATATTTCACAGATAGAACGTCAAAGGCATGAATTAACGAATTAAGGAAGTTGAGAAAAGCAATGGAACAGTAGAGAAAGAAAGAAAAAAAGACAGAACCCAACAACGTTAAAAGCCTAACGAATGAGATTAACACAAAAGAAAGAGATAATTAATACAGAAAAAAGCATTGGAATTTTCAAGGAAAAAGAAAAGTACCTTAGCCTCGGTCTGGAGGTGCCATGTTTGATTATGGGGAAGAACGTTGTTGGGACATGGGATTTTCTATTTGGGGAAAGTCACTAAAATGATTTTGGTGGAAAAGTCCGAGGTTGGCGGGTTTTCCACTGAAGGGAACCTATTTGGCGGGTGTTGGAAGGAAGCAATCTAATAAGTGGATTGATTGAATTTGACAAAATTGACATTCCCAAACATAATATTCCAAGTTTCCAACGGTCCAACCTATGACTGCCTCTGCCTCTGCCTGCCGTAGTCTTTGGAGACTGTTGTGTTCAAAATTGCCAATCAGTAACTCGGGCTTACACTGTCTTCGGGCCTGGAAAAGAATTTTCATTATTCACCTATCTTTGCAAGCTCCAAATTTAGTTAGGACTGGCCTGCATTTTTTTCATTTTTTTCATTTTTTTCATTTTAACTTTTCGACTTTTTTTATTCATCAATATCAGTACACCTGGTGGATGCCAAAGCCTCAGGACATTGAGCTTGTAGGACTTTCATTACAGAAGTTTAACATACATTTTACATGAAATGGTGGTGTTAGGGGGGCTGCTGTGGCTCCGCCCCTGGATAAAAACCAATGCATCCCACACTAAAGGTCAAAAGAACAGCTCCACGGAACACCGATCTCTACAAAATCATCCACTGCCATGTGTAGACTGATCCTTTTGAGCATCAAATGAATCTTATCAATATCTGGATGAGATACATCCCCTCCCAGGAAAATGTGCACCTTATTTCCAATCTCTGTCCAGCTGTGCGCGTGTTGCTTCTTAACTCCATGCTCTTTCATCAGAGTTCTCAATCTTGCAACATCTCTCCACTTTCCGGCAGCTGCGTATATATTGGACAACGAAACATAAGGCCCAGAACTATGAGGATTTAGATCTAATATTTTCTTTGCAGCTAGTTCCCCTATTTGCACGTTTACATAAACACTGCAAGATGCAAGTAGAGAACCCCATATCCGACAGTCTGCATCAAATGGCATCTCTTCAATTATCTTGCAAGCCTTCTCTAACTGACCTGCTCGACTCAAAATATCAACCAAGCAAGCATAATGGTCCGATCTAGGGGCAATACCATAATTACTAACCATTGCCTCAAACAAATCAATGCTTTCATTCACCTTCCCCGCATGAGCACAAGCAGATAACAGACTAAGAAATGTTATACCATCTGGCTGAAAGCCAAGCAACCCCATCCGGTTGTAAAAAGCAAGAGCTCTCTCGTAGAGACTATGCTGTGTAAATGCAGCAACAATGGTGTTCCATGAGACAAGGTCTGGACTCTCAATTTGTTTGAACGCTAACTCAGAATCAAGGATTGCACCACATTTGCTGTACATGGTAATCAAAGCATTACATATGGATAAATTTGATTCATATCCATGTTTGATAATGAGTACATGAGCTTGTCTCCCTTCTTTAAGTAATGCAAGAGTAGAACAGGCAGTAAGAACCGAAACAAGGGTCCATTTATCTGGACGCAAACCAATCTTGAGCTTCTGTGAATGTAACTTCAATGCTTCCTCTCCGCTGCCATTTTGTGTGTAGCCTGTAAACGGAAACAGGCATGTGAAGGGACAAGGGAAAGCTATCTCATGCTCAGAATAATGTCAAGCACTATAGTACCATCAACAAGATTTTGTTTGATTTACTAAGTTCTGCAAGCACAAACAAGTTTAGGTTTTGGAATTTTGAAGTGTAACCTTGTCAAGTTGTCATTTATGTCATGAGCACAAGTTCAGTTATCCACTAAGCAGTTAAAGGTTTCTTTTATGGATGAGTGAATTGCACTTGGCATACCTGTTATCATTGCATTCCAGGAGACATGATCCTTACACTGAATTTGATCAAATAAAGTTCTTGCCTCCTCCATCTTCCCCTCCTTAGAGTACCCTGTGACCATAGCGGTCATTGCAACTACATTTTTCTCTGGCATCTGCTCGTACAATTCCCTTGCTTCATCAAACTTCTCATTCTCCACATACCCACTGATCAGCACGGTCCAAGAAACGGCATTCTTACAGGGCATGCAATCAAAAAGTGCTCTTGCCCGCTCTAGGTCTCCTTTCTTTGCATACCCATCAATCATTGCCGTATAAGAAATAACATTCCTCCTCGGCATCTCTTCAAAAAGCCTACTAGCTTCCTCCAGCCGATCATATTTCACATGACCTGATATCATAGCATTCCAAGAAGCAATATTTCTCTCAGGCATCGACCGAAAGTACCTGAAAGCCTCATCAACCATCTCATTCTCGAAACACCCCGCTATCATGGAATTCCAGGACACCACATTCCTAGCAGGCATCAATCCGAACAGTCTCTTTGATTCTCCAAAATCCCCATTTTGCCGGTACCCAGTAACGATAGCATTCCATGTAACAACGTCTTTCATGGGCATTTCATCAAACAATTGGCGGGCGGCTTCAATCTTACCTGCTCTTGATAAGGCACCAATCTTGACGTTGCAAACATATACATCTTGGGTTGAGGAAAGCTTAAACTGTGTAGAAAGCAAGCAGCGGAAAATATAACAAGCACCTGAAATGAGATTGGCAGGGACCGGGGTTTGAAGAACAAGTCGCATTATTAACCCAAAAATATATCAACATCATTACTTGTTGAAACCTCGTTACAGTGCAAGCAAAGCCAGCTACCGTGTAGGCTCTCTACTCTCGATTTATGCTTATTTTCTCTTTCTGGGAGTTACCACGCCTAAGCAAACCCCAACGTATTCTTGTCTAGTGCTGCGACGCGAGTAACTAAAAAGCCTCCACTTGTCCAAACCATCACAAAAGACGATGGCAGACAAACCATCACTTGTCTACTCTAGCGCTGCGGAGCGGGGCATCTGCCTTTGGGTCTCGTATAATGAGTTTTCACAAATAATATGTTGCCTTTGAACTATACTCAATATAAGCCTGTATTTGTAGAAGAAAACAAACAAATCTCTTATAACCCTAAAACCACCTTCAGAGAACAAATGCAACAGAGAACACAACACACAGAGCGAGACATTAACATCAAGACGCATTTGTTGTTTTAACGGCTATTGACAAAGTTGAGCTCGGACATCAGAAAATATATCAAATTCTTGAACAGCATCTTAACAATTTTAACGTATCATCAAATCATCCAGATCCACATAACAAATACAAACTTAAGACTAAATTAGATATGTTGCCTTTGAACTATACTCAATATAAGCCTGTATTTGTAGAAGAAAACAAACAAATCTCTTATAACCCTAAAACCACCATCAGAGAACACAACGCACACAGCGAGACATTAACATCAAGACGCTTTTGTTGTTTTAACGGCTATTGACAAAGTTGAGCTCGGACATCAGAAAATATATCAAATTCATGAACAGCATCTTAACAATTTTAACGTATCATCAAATCATCCAGATCCACATAACAAATACAAACTTAAGACTAAATTAGATGAAATATTGTTCATACCACATTAGTGAGGCTGCAGACAACCAAAATAACAAAAACACAATTAAGTGTGGACCAACAAATTGAAGGTTCCTCAATCTAAGAAACAAAACACCCAAAAGCACATCAATTCATAAGAGTGTTTGCCTATAAGGATATTCACTACAAACTTGTACCAAACCTACCGCCTATCTATCTGATCTGACTTAATAATAACAGTACCAAACAAAACACCTCCTTTCTTTCCCAATTAAGCATTTTACATATCAACCCCATCCATCTGCAGCCACCCCACACAACCAACCCCCCATCTTCATTGCAGAGGCAGGTCACTTAAGCACGTTCACCCCTGATCCTCCTAGCCAGCTGGATATCCTTCGGCATGATGGTAACACGCTTGGCATGGATGGCACAAAGGTTGGTGTCCTCAAACAGACCCACAAGGTAAGCCTCAGCTGCCTCCTGCAGTGCGAGCACCGCATGGCTCTGGAAACGCAGATCAGTCTGCAAAAACACAAGAACCCAAAACACATTGATCAACACAACATTCAAAAACAGAACACCAACAACAATTGACAAAATTTTGGAAACAATAAATATACCTTGAAGTCCTGGGCAATTTCACGAACAAGCCTCTGGAATGGCAACTTCCTGATCAGGAGCTCAGTACTCTTCTGGTACTTACGAATTTCACTGCACAAACATTCCAAATAAAACAGAATTTAGACCACAATTATGGCCATAAAGACCAAAACTTGGAAAACTGTAAAAGAGATCAATCACTCACCGAAGAGCAACAGTACCAGGACGGTATCTGTGGGGCTTCTTGACTCCTCCAGTGGTTGGTGCAGACTTACGGGCAGCCTATAACACAGGAAAAAAAATATATTTAGCAACTGCAAACCACCCACGACACAATTTCAAGAAAAGAAGTTAGACGACTGCAAAGTTTACAAGCACCAACCTTGGTAGCGAGCTGCTTCCTTGGAGCCTTTCCTCCAGTTGACTTACGAGCAGTTTGCTTGGTACGGGCCATCTGAACACACAACAGAAAAGAAAAATTAACATTTGTTCTAGCACAATTAAACCTTTTTGTTGGCAAAAATATAAGACAACAGGAAACAGAAGTATTTCTTTTAGGAAATCATTTCAGAAACGTTAACAAAGATGGATATTGCCCAAATGATAGAAAAGTGAATATATAGAATTTACATAAACCCAGTTCATAACATTCAGGTCTTTTGATAAACCCTAATTAAAAACTAAATTAAAATTCAGGAGCCCCCTAAATATTGACATCGAAATGGAATAACGACGCAAGATAATAAATCCTTGCATGAAATACCATAAACACGGGAAAATCCCAAATCTTTCCAATGAAGCACTCTAAAACAACGTAAAACCCTAAATCTTTACATTGAAATACCATGAAAAAAGGGAAAAATCCTTAAATCCTAACAGTGAAATGGAATAAGCAACGGAAAACCCTAGCCAAAATCATTTGCCATTACACCACCAAAAACCCTAAATCAAGATCACAGACATAGGCAAGCTGAATAGGAACGAAAAGCAAACCCTAGTTTACCTTCAGAAAAAAATAAATAAAATTTTTGAAAAATTAAACGAAAGTCATACCTCTGTGTTCTTCGCGCTCTGTCTCTGTTTTCTCTTTTCTCCTCTCTCTCTCTCTCTCTCTCTAAAGATTTGAACGTATGAGAGGCTAAGGAATATATATAGCGTGTGACTCAAAACGGTCTAGGGGATCGGACGGATGAGATCCACTATCCGTGTGTTTTCTCTTTGGGGTATCTAACGGTGATGGAGGGGCTTAGTTGTGTTTTCTCAATTGAAGTGCACGGTCGCGATGTGTTGTTGGGGTGGTGACGCGGATCGCTACGGACTAACACAGGCTTCCTATTGGGCGAGAAAAACAACAACTTGTTTTCAAATGAGAAACGGACTAAACGGAGGTTGTGTAATTGGGATGGTAAAACGTTGTTACGGGAGAAATTTTTCATTGTTTTTTAATCGTAATTCTATGTGGACTTGACTCTTGAGCGTGCAAACAATTTTATTTTTATTTTTTTCTAATCAGATCTGGATTCTTATCATGCCATTAGAATTTTGGGTGAACTTTTTTTATTTAATAGATTCTACACATTGAGTTTGAGAATTTACATGTAAAATCATGTGCTTGACATTTTCTATATGACAATTGATGAAAAGAATTTATGAATCATTTTATATATCGTTATTTTTCACACATACACTACCAAGGTGCTAAAGGGGTTTAAAGCTAAAATCGTTGATCAACAAGTAAAGTTCATTTTCCACTAGACTAGACCACGTTGGCAACTTGGCATAATGAGAGTCTTTTTTGGAACACAACAATGTTGCAAGTTGCAACCCTTGTCTCTTGCCTTCAACCCAAAGCAAGGCCCAAAAATCATCTTGGGAGAGACCTAGTAGTCAAATCCCCATATCATTGAAGGGCAAACTCGGAAGCAACAATGACTAATTGTTGGATTGGAAAGTTGACAAAACGGTGAGCAAAATCAATTTCTTCCGAAAAAGCACCCACGAGTGTAGTGGTTTATAATAACTGCACTCAACAAATAAGCTCTTTGGTTGTAGTGGTTTATAATAACTGCACTCAACAAATAAGCTCTTTGGTTCGAGTCGTAACAACCGTGCCATGTGTGTAAATTGAGTGTATTATCGCCCCTCTCAATAACGAAGATGAAAAATCAATTTGTTCTATTGAGTCAAAGGTGGCTATAGCAGTGGGACTAATTCAACCAAAATAGCTGTTAAAGTTGTGTCTAATACGCTACTTTAGGAAATTTATATAGTTGTTAAAGTTATTTACAAGCCAAAAAAGTCTTCTTGCACGTTAATGTTGGTTAGTGTCAGTTAGCCCATGTTATGTTAGGGCTGCTCTCGGAGTTCACATTTACAACCAAACTGAAATTTGAAAGAAGCATAAAGAACGTAAAGAACAAAGAAAGCCTTTTTATACCAAGTAACCCAGCAAAAATGAGCAATAGTAAAAACTAAAACAATACAAACCAAAAACTCAAATCGAATTCTAGAGTCAGTACAAGAGGCCTTCAATAAACTCCTCGGTACCTGTTTACATCTACCTAAGCTTCACCAAGAACGCAATGGTGCCGCCAAGAAAGGTTAGAAAAAAATAATAATAATAAAATAAAAAATTTAGATCTCATTTCACTAGCTGATTTTTTTTTACTTTGTATTGACAATTATATGTAATTTGAAAAAGCTCCAAAGTTTCACCTGGCAAAGTTCATACTGTACTATAATGATCATACAACGAAACCACCATACATCATCGAGAAACAACAGGGCTGCATGACCTCGCTCAAACATTTTCTCTATATTTTGAGCGTATCAACCAGTATCTTCTCAAACCCAATAAGCCCAGTTGATTGATCTGTGCTGTGGTCAAACCGGATTTACGACACGTTAACCCCAGAAGATGCATCGCTATACTTACAATCTAGCTTTGATATCTAATCAAGTAATCATGTGTCAACAAAGTGAAAAAAGTCAGAGACGCTGAGGTGCTTTGCAAGACGGTGGACAGCAGACTGCACAACTTCAGAATCTGGAGAAACAGAAATGGGAAGAAGAGGTAGGCAAATCGGCAAATACTGCTCGCTATCTTCTGGAGGACAGAAGAATGAGAGCACAGCTCTGCAGAATATAAATCTGGAAGTAGGAGCATCATGTAAGCATTTCCACTATTTTAATTATACACCAGAAAATAAACAGAATCAGAACTCCAAGACAAATGCTATTATCTCGTTTCTCATTATTAAAGAAATTGCACAGCCCACTTCAAGTCACAGAATCGAGTAAGACAGCGCTAAGCATAACATATTATGAATCCGTTGCTTTGTAGTCCTTTGCAAGGTGGAAAGAGGAGTACCTCAGAATAAGTCGCCGCAGAAATGGATCAGATATAACTTGTGCCCATACCAGATCCAGGCTTGTTGATGTACAAAGAATAACTTCCCACTCAGAGAAGGCAGCAGAGAGGATGCTTTCAGCATCGTTATAAACCTCCTAAAAGCAGAACAAATTAATTGGAACACCTAAAATACAATGGATTGTCAGGAAGTACTACAGGTCTTGCAACTAACTTACTGCTTCAGTATCAGAAGGGGAGAAGCCAACTAATTGGCAGAATGCTGACAGAGGAGTAGTCAAGAAAAAGGTAAACTGACTTCCATTTTGCATAAAATCAGCATCAGCTGGTTTCTTGAACGCTGGTCTCAAAGGTGAAAGAAACAGAGCAGCTGTCTCTCCTCTTTCCGCACCATGTAAAGCCTGAAATCATTCACAATCAGAATGTAAGTAATTTCACTGACAAACCAGAATCAGACGCAGATTGACTCAATATCGAACTAGAGCAATGAACAAACACCATGAGTTGGAGAAAGAGTCTCCAATTCCATCAAAATGGCCAAGCACCGTGAAAAAAAGTTGCATCTGGAGAAGTGCAACCTTTAGAAAGATTCAGAAGACACTGGCGCTCTTTTGAGTTTAGATACAAAAGACATATTTGAGACTGAAGGGCTCCATTTTTGCTAGTGATAAATGTGCTTCCAATAACATTCAGCGGGTAGACTATTTGATGCAGGAGCATCTACGAAGCTCTCTAAGATTACTTTGGCCCGTGACTCAATTGGGCTAGGGTTCTATTTACTTTAAATTATTAGTTACTTCATTAGTTTTCCTATTCTTACTAGGATTTGGTTTAATTTCCTATAACATTCAGCGGGTAGACTATTTGATGCAGGAGCATCTACGAAGCTCTCTAAGATTACTTTGGCCCGTGACTCAATTGGGCTAGGGTTCTATTTACTTTAAATTATTAGTTACTTCATTAGTTTTCCTATTCTTACTAGGATTTGGTTTAATTTCCTGTTTAGGTTTTTAATTTCCTATGTCTATTAGGTTTTCTGTATTCTAGTATAAATAGGCTAGTTAGAGACTCTTGTATGGAATTTTTGTTGATGAATATAATTTCAGACGTTAGTCTATAGAGTTTCTGTTGGGATTTTGCCCTAGAACTCAATTATCTTCATTCCAACTTCAATTCGCTTTATCCTTCTATTCTCTGTATTTTGGGTATGTTTGGGTCGCTGGACAGCAGCTTATAGCCGCTGCCCTGCATCACTATTACTGGTTCCAGAAAGTGAGTAAGTTCCTCTCAACATGTCAAAACTTACTCTGGGATCAAACATATAGTGTAGACATGGCACTGACCATATAGTGAAATTCAGACGATAACCATAAATGTCATTTATTCTTAAAGTTCGAAAAATCTGATTTAGAAACAACACTCCACTGTAAACAAAACACGGAACCTTGAATGCACAAGTTTTGACAAACCTGCCTTGAATGCATGGCTGTTGTCACTATCTATTATCAAGAAAAGAGGTCTCCGAGTGAAAGGAATTATGTCGCCAGGGTAGAGGTTACTCAAACCTGAAAATCCAAAAGAAGCAAATGAAAGGGTGGAACAATAACACAGGGAAGACAAGATACATAATAAATGAGTTAACAGGTTACTGTGCACAAAAATGATCACAATAAAACAAGACAGCACAACGATTCAATACAGGAACCTACCGCCATTTCCTCTAGGGCCAAACCACAAATATTGGTCGTAATAGCCACTTGACTCTCCCTTGTTGTTTATACAAGATTCAGGCATAGAATTATTCTGAGCTGGGAGAGGAACTTTATTTTTTGAGGATTTATGTGATCCTCCAGAGTTGTACACCTGAGTAACATTATTACGACCAGCCTTCCCTGCACAATTGATCATCAAGTTCAATAATCTGGGATGACAAAGACATGATAAATGATGAGTTAATTTTTATCCTAAGAAACCAAAGTTAACCTGAGGCTGACAGATACACTAGCATAATACTGTCGAGAGGGAGCTCCTCACATATTGTAGCCATCACCTGCCAATGCATCGTTTAAGCAATCAGCCTTACCAATAATACTTACATAATTAAGAAACAGAAAGAATACATTAAAATACATGTATATTATAGATCGAAAATTTTAATACTGGCAAACAAGCAACTGTTATTTGATGGACCCACTCCATGTAGTTGCAATAAAGACATATTCACACCATTATTTCTATTGCAGGTACATGAAAGAACAGTGAAACTGGCAATGCCCTTTGTCAAACAAAGTTATAATGAACCCCACATAATAAAGCTGAGCAAACAAATAAGTTACATACAAATATGCCAGGACACTTTGACAGAATCATGCAAAAAAAAATGCGTCTTCAAATTTATAGACCATTTCACTGATAGAAGGACAGACCAACAGACCCAAAGGGCTGCATCGCTACATATGATGTGTGAAGAAAAAAAAAAGGATTGGAAACATCTGGAATCCAGCCCCAACATGGACAGGCAAAATTCAAAAAGAAAAAATGTGAAAAACTGGTGGAGTTCATTCTGTAATTTTTTTTTAATTTCTTTTTGCTTTTTCTTTTTCTGCTAAAAAGTACTTTTTGTCAAACAAAAACCATCATCTTGCCAAGCAAATGAAACATCAGGGGTTGGAGCATCCATTGGCATTTCAACTAACAGAATAGGGACTAGTAGGACATGAAGGGTCGTGCTTAACTCTTTCTTCTTTCACCACAGAATTTAATGTTAACAGAGCAAAGGTTAAAACTGTATGTAATTAATTTTTCAAGCTCAAAGATTTTTAGTGTTTCATTCTTTTTAATTCTTTGAACTTTCTTCAGGAAATTAGAAGTTAGGAATTTGATCAAATTTCATGAATATTCCTTAAATCATACCTTAGCTTTTGTAATTTATTCAATGTATCAAATAAAAACAAAATTACATTTTTTTGTCTTGTGTCCTATTTTTTCTAGATTCCATTGTCAGTTTGGTATCATTTTGAATGTTGCATGTCTAGGTTCATGCATCACAGAACATGCGTTTCAAATTCCAAAAGTTCCAGAGACAGATCCCTGAGATAACAAATATGATAAAGATGGGATTAACACTAACCGCAATCAAATGTGTCACAGATGGACGGTAAATAACAGCTTTCCTTGGATTTGGCGGTAAAGTTGGATCAGTCATGTCTGCAGCCAAGTTCATATCGATTACTCCAGATGCGGCAGAAGCCCCGGAGTGATCAATAAAAGTGCCATTCTCTTTGGATTCCACTGCACGCTTTTGGTAGAAAGACCCGCTTGGCTCCCATTCCAAACATTGCAGCATTCGGTAAGTGTCCAATGTAAGTTCAGCAAATTTGACCTACATGACACAGTACACAAACATTCACAAAAACTTTCCTAAGTGAGGGCTGTATCTATTATCAATTGTGAAATAAATTAAAATAAATAGCCAAAGATGTGAACAAAAAAAATATTGACCTCATTACGGTGATAGCTTGTCAGCAATGCATCTTGAAATTTTAAAACCCTCTTTGCATGGAAACGAGCCACATATGGAAGAGATGATGGATGTGAATCAAACAAGGTGGAATATCGCAATGGCCTAACATTCATAAAGGCCGTATCAACTTTCATAAATCGAACAATTTCTTGCACCACTAGCCTCCATTCTTTAAAATTAGTTTCCTGAGAAGAGATAGCTCAAATGTCCAAATCATGCAGACCCATCGAAATAAGTACACAAGAACTCATTTGAGGAAAACTATTTCTAATTAACTAAATGAACTGAGACATGAACGAAAGTGTACATGCACATTAACTATTTGAACTGAGACATAAATGAATGCACGCATATTTCATCAGTAAAAAATTGATTAACCTTGACATTTTACTTGCTTCATTTATGAAATATTTTAAAGCATCCAAGCAGAAAATAAATGGCATACGGTGACTTAGAACTTCGCATTGCTTCACTCAACAACTTAGTAATTCAACAGACTATTGAACCTCACAAACTCACCCACCCCAAAAATTAACAGTCCCTGTGTCTCTCTATAAATTCCACCGACTCCACCTATGTGTTGCAGTCACTGTACCAACTGCCTAGCTCAACTACAAGCACCATTCCTACAGATAAAATGCATTATCTAAGCCATGTATATCTAGGTATCACATATCACTATTTTGAGGCAAGTGCTTCCGGACAAGAATCAAATTACACATCCATTGACTTCATTCTTGGATTGTCCTTGATTAGCTTCACTTCCACCCTTCTCCCCGATTAGAGTAAAGACAGGTTTATCATCCTTAGTATGCATGAGATGCTAAATTTAGTCTCAACTTCCTTATAAACTTAAAGGTTGATATTTAATTTGCAAGTCATCATACTTGATCTAAGCTTCAATTATATACCATCAGAATTCACATATGTTAATGATTCAAACGGTAGTTAATATATGGATAAAATTGAAGAAAACTTGAAACCATTTATTTATCAGAGTTCTTATTTCTCTGGATCTGCCATCTCAACTGTGAATGCGCCTTTGACTAATTTATTTAAAATCACAAAAGCTACCAGCACATTACTATCACAAACAAAGAGACTTTCTAGTGGAGACTGAGCCATCAATAAGTTTCCCTTTATCTCTCCCTCAACATGATGTGGGTTACAGACCCACCTAAGTCGGTGAGTTGCCTCCGCCCCCGCAGAAACTCAGCTGGAGGTACCATTTCATTAAGGAATTCACATCTTCTCTTTAGTCAGTTTTCATAACAGCATGGCAACACTTAACACTCGGATCTGATTTAGATGACAGGTCGTTTTCACTTAATATTATGACAATATTAAAAAAATAAAAAATAAAAACCTATTTTTTCACCAAAAAATTATAATAATAATTGAAATCTTAACTTGAAATCGAAGACCCCAGATTGCACATATGAAAACGGGAAATAAAATTCAGAAGTCCAATAATAAATCACTCAATTGATCCAATCACAGCAAAAGGCATAAATAAATAAATAATTGTCAATTAATTTGAGAAAGCTTTTATCTTGTAAGTAGTACTTGTTGCTCTGTCTCTCCGAGTATAGAAGTAACTAAAAAATACCCGAAAATGCTAAGGAACAAGTCCACATACTCTTGTAACTTGTATGATTGATTGGTTCTCAGCAACCAAACAAATCCTAGTGCCGCTAAAAAAGAAGGATGTGAATTACCCGATAATTGGCTTTGCAGTCATCAACAAGAGCCTTGAACCGCTCAGCGAGAAGTTGAACCATCTCGGTCCGGTTCAAAATCAACGAAACGAGCAAAAACCGGGCGTAGAACCTCAACTCCTTGAACCTAACGCCGAGATCCTTCTTCCCGAAGGCTTTGGAACTGGAATTGGACCCCTCAAAGTAGCTCCTGCTAAGAATGGCCTCGTAGAAGACGTAGGCCTCGACGAGGAACCTGGCCTCGCTGGTCCTCATGTACTGGCCGAAGTAGAGCTGGCCGATCCGGCTCGCGATCTCGCCGATTTCCCAGCGGTTCAGACCGGCCTCGATGAGCTTGGACCGTTTCTCCTGCTGGTACTTCCAGAGGCGCATGTAGGCCTTGAAGACCTTGTGGAAGTAGTGCTGGTTGTGGACGCGTCCGTACGCCGGCACGTCGCGAACCCTAGCGAACTTCCGGTCCGCGCCCTCCA